>SMJT01000007.1:1120412-1346429 GCA_004349715.1 Crucihimalaya himalaica
CGACATACATTGAAAAAATACTCAAGAGATTCAATATGGACCAGGCCCACCCATTGACCAGCCCAATGGTTGGGAGGAGCCTAGGATTGGACAGTGATCTATTCGGTCCAAAGAAGGACGATGAAGAAGTTCTCGGTCCTGAAATGTCATACCTCAGTGCCATAGGAGCATTTATGTACTTGGCTAGTCACACTAGACCAGACATCTGTTTTGCCGTGAGTCTCCTAGCTCGTTTTAGCTCATGTCCAACTAAAAGGCACTAGAACGGTATCATACACATCCTAAGGTACCTACAAGGAACTAAGGACTTAGGATTGTTTTACACTAACCACAACAAGGATGGGCTAGTTGGTTTTGCTGATGCAGGATATCTATCGGATCCGCACTGTGTCAGGTCTCAGACTGGCTATGTTTTTACGCATGGAGGAACAGCTATCTCTTAGAGATCTATGAAGCAGACAATCGCTGTCACCTCATCTAACCATGCGGAAATCTTGGCCATTCACGAAGCTAGCAGAGAGTGTGTTTGGCTGCGATCCATAACCCAGCACATCCGATCAGATTGTGGTATGGACGAAGATAAAGAGCCTACGGTGATGTTTAAAGACAATGCGGCTTGTATTGCTCAGCTCAAGGACGGTTACATCAAAGGGGATCGGACGAAGCATATTCTGCCCAAATTCTTCTTCACTCATGAGCTACAGAAGGATGGTCAGGTCAAAGTTCAGCAGGTCCGATCAAGTGAGAATTCAGCCGATCTATTCACCAAATCATTGCCGACTTCAACACTCCGGAAGCTCATTTATCAGATTGGGATGCGTAGACTTAAAGATCTACAGTGATGCTCAAATCAGGAGGAGTAATGCATGTTGTACTCTTTTTCCTTCATCATGGTTTTTCCCACTGGGTTTTCCTGGTAAGGTTTTAATGAGGCAACATTCCCCAGCGCATTATAGAGACCCCGGTTGAGTATCGGGCATGGTTATTTTGTCCAAGGAGGAGTGTTATAAAACATCTTATGGACTCATTAACCGGCCCATTAGGTTTTACTCTTTTCTATTGTACCCTAACATCTATATATATTGTTTCAGATATCATTAATATGGAATAAGTTTACAACAGTTTTTATTTAATTTAATTTGTTTTGAAAAAGATACAAAAACATTGAATAGTCATACAAATAAACCGAATTGAATCTGTTATATTTCTATTCACCGGATGGACCGTTCTAATTTTGACCGGATGGGTATTTGTTATATGTTCTCAAGAATGTTAGGTAGGTCAGATTCAAAAAATACTATTACAAGAAAATAACGTTTTGAAAACAATAAATTAAAATGAAAAAAAATTAAGAGTGAAGAAGTAGAAAAAGGGGGAGAGCTAAATTGTTTGTTTGTTTGTTGACTGAGGAAAACAGAGTGGCGGTTTGGTCGGTCCGTAAAATTAGGTTAATTTGTACGGTGCCTCCCTAACTCTGACTTCTTATTTTCTCTTTTTCACACTTTCCATTTTTCTTATTAGAAAAAGGTATATTTCTGTAACGTTTTTTCAATTTTTTTTTAAGATTAAGATTTCAATCAGCTTTTTCACTAATTGACTTCTATCTTCGCGTTTTCTGCCAAATATTAAAGTTATATCTTACTGTACTTGAAGTGTTAGGTGTCCATTGTACTTGTGACGCCGACAAATAAATAAGTAATGTAGCCTTTCAAACCGAAAAGTTTCTCAAAATGGTTTTAAAGCGGGGAAATAAAACCCATGGGCTTTACAACTCTATACAGATTTAGGCCTATGGATTTCTTTTTTTTTTTCTCTTTTTTTTTTTTGCTGACTAAGGTCTATGTGCGCTTATGTGAAATTATGTCACTCGACATTATAATAAAACCTCAAATTTATAATTTATATTTACATATTTTTAATTGAAAAAAAAACAGTTCTAGCGTCTTCTTCCTTTTATCAGTTTTATGTAAGGAATGTGGTTGTTTTCTCTTTTATGAATTGGAAGAGTAAAAAAACTCAAAAATGAGAAAGAAAAAAAAACTGTACATAGGGTAGGAGAAATTTATGTTTTGTCTACAATTTATCTTATTGTTTTGTGTATACAACCTCTACTCTCTCTTTGTCATCATATAGGGAACTTTGGATAAATTTGAAGTAATGATATATGTCATTATACAATATTTTTAATCGAAATTTGAATAAAAGTCTAAGTAACTCTAAAACTGAAAATACATAAGTGTAAAACAACTAGAATACAACTATTTTTTAAAGACGTGGAAGTCAAGGCCTTCTCAATCTCATATATATCAACAAACCGAAACTAATACATAATTCTAACAAACACAGGGTGTAATTATAAGTTATTATTTTTACCATTAACTTACACAAGATGAACAGAACATGAAGAGCGACCGAAAACAAAACATGAAGAAAAGAAAAAGATAAGGAAAAGCATGGAAAGCAATTCAAGGAGTGAGGGTTTTGTAATTAGGATCAGAAACTCGGTTCTCGTAGAACCTAGCGATAAAAGAAGTAGCTCTTCTGTCGACCCCTGGCTCAGCGATCCAAAGCCGACCATCTTCATCACTGGTCATGATTCTTGACCTTATAATCACTCCTTCGTCGCTCCAATCATCACCACTGTTCGAACAGCACGGTAACAAAGCTCTTATCACTGAAAATGTTGACGCCTTCTTGCTCTTACCCATCTCGATTTATCTTCTACGTACAATCACTCTTTGAACATATGTATATATCTAAGTTCACATATTTATAGGAATTAGGTAGGTAGAAAGAGAGAATATATAGGAAGTAGCTACGAAATGGTGATATACAAATACAACCTCTCGATCGTGTATATAATATGCTCTTATAACACGTACGTACATTCGTATATCTAATATATAATAAGATCTATACGAGGTTTAAAATAACATTATTCTCTAAAGATTATGCATCGGAGACCGACCGATGGATGCATGGCTGTAAAAGTGAAGAACTCCTTTTGAGATGAGAATAAATTCTCATCCTTTGCATGTAATGTAGAACGGAGGATTCAATCATATATATAGTTTAATTAATTTACAAGTACAAATAAATTATAGTATTTAATGTATGGTAGATATATGTTCTGCATCATATATATATTTAGCCCTAAAAGAATAAGGTATATGTCTATACTACCAAACTATATATATTCTTCAATCGTTTTGTCTTTTTATATTTACCTATGTTTATGATTAATTTACAAATATTACAATAACCAATATTTTTGATTATATTCTACGAATGTAAGTTTCAACGATATTTTGTCATTTTTGTTGTCGTCGACCATATTCATTTTGTCAATTTTGTTGTTGTGCAATATAAAGTTTAAAACCGGATGGTTAAACATTAACGACATATATTCTAAGCTAAATCATGGATATTTTGTCACTTTTTTCAATGAAATTTGAATTGTACAATATTTAATCTAATTCTGATATATATCCACTGCGATGTTTTAGTTAGTGGCTGATAAATAGAAGATTCGGTTTAGGTTAAAAAATTGCATCTTTTTGCTTTCAGTAATATTTTCCAGGTTTTATAGAAAAGGAAGCGAAGTAGAACTAATAAAGATCGTTACCATATCCATAATTATTTTTGATTTAAAGCATCTTTATTGGAGATTTCTCAGTAAGAAACTGTGAAGAAACCCTTGAAAAACTCTTTCTCCACTTGCCTTCTCATAATTGGTTTGTTTTAAATTTTTAATAAATAAAAATTTAGTTAAATAATTAAATAACCAAAAGTATTATTAAGTTAATTTTTAGATACTTTTGTGGATATCTGACTGATGGAAGTGCTCTTAGCTGCCGTTAAAAAGAAGAACGTAGTTAGTGTTACGACTTACGATAAGCACGTATCATTTACTAAAAGGTGACTAGTTTTGTTTACAAAAAGCCCAATTAGTTTTCGTTTAAAAGCCCATTAGCTTCACAAATGTGTTTTATTTGAAGTTTCTCTTTTAACATTGCGCGAGTCGGCAAGAGTAAATTATTCCTCGAAATCAATCGTTGGTTATGTAACACGTGTAAAGAACCACCTAACACGAATCCAAGATCAAGAAGCCAAGAGAAGCTGCTACTCGCCACGTACTTAGCCACGCGTCTTAAGCCTAACTCGTTTTCCACTAATACATAACAAAGGAGCAGTCACAGCACCATTCCTCGGAGAACACAACAGCGCAATCAACAGATCTTTTTCTGTAAGTTGATAGCTATCTATCAATACTTCATTCCTGCGAGAGAAAAGAGTACTAGATTATAAGTTATATAATCATATAAATATTTTGTTTTTTCGATCAGTGTAATGAAAATGGGGTTAGAGAGGAAAGTGTACGGTTTAGTTATGGTATCCTTGGTACTTATGGCTATTGCAACGATGTGTTGTGTCGAAGCTACGATCGAGGAAGAAGCGGCTAAGGATGAATCATGGACTGAATGGGCCAAGGAAAAGATCGGTCTCAAGCACGAAGACAACATCGAACCCACTCACACCGTCCAAGACGATGCTTGGAGAGCGAGTGAAAAAGTCAAGGACGCGAAAGACGAGGCTAAACGTAAAGCAGAGGAAGCGGGTGGAGCGGCGAAGGATAAAGGGGGTTCGGCTTACGAGACAGCTAAATCGAAAGCTGGCGAAGGTTTTGGTTCTGTGAAAGACAAGGCCTCGGAGAGTTACGACTCAGCTGGTCAAGTCAAAGATCATGTATCAGACAAGTTAAAGCAAGTTAAAGACAGCTTTTCGGGAGATGAAAACGAGGAATCTTGGACTGATTGGGCCAAAGAGAAAATCGGAGTCAAGAACGAAGACAATAACCCTAACTTGGGAGACACGGTTTCCGAGAAGGCTAAAGACGCTAAGGAAGCTGCTAAACGCAAAGCCGGAGATGCTAAGGAGAAGTTAGAGGAAACGGTCGAGGCGGCGAAAGAGAAGGCAAGCGATATGACAGAGGCGACTAAGGAGAAGGCGGAGAAGTTGAAGGAGGAAGCAGAGAGAGATAGTAAGAGCGCAAAGGAGAAAAGTAAGGAAAGCTACGAGACTGCGAAATCAAAAGCCGGTGAGACTTTGGAAACTGCAAAAGATAAGGCGTCGCAGAGTTACGACTCAGCTGCGCGTAACTCAGAGGAAACTAAAGATACCGTGTCACAAAAGTCAAAACGTGTTAAAGAGAGCTTGGCCGACGATGAAGCGGAGCTTTAAATAGTCGGGGAAATAGAATCATCGATGTGTTGAACAGTGTTGAGATGTTGATGTTGTTTTCTTGTTCCTTATCTTTAAATATGTAATCATGTTCTAATCTTTTTTCATGTTATTTTTGGTTTTGTTGCGTATATGTTTGGGATATACACATATCGTACCTTCTGAATAAGGAGGCCATACGTAAATAGTCTTACTCGGACCCATTAGTAAGTTTAAGAGGCCCAATGGTTTGAAGCTTAAAAGCAGCAAACGCCCAAAAACAGACGTCGTTAGTATGTATGCCTGTGATATTCAAACAACGACGTACGTAATATGGAGAAGAAAATCCAAAGTAATTTATCGATTAGCCATTAAACAGCCCTGAGTTGCCATTATTTATTGAATTTGAATTACAATAAGTAACTAATTGGAATCAACATCAGACCAACCACGTAAAATAGTAGTATATTAAACTTCGCTTTCTTGGTCGTTTTGGCTTTTGCCCCCACTCCAGTGGTCGAGTAGTGGCTGGTGAGACGAGGAAGTTGTATGCTCACATCACAAACTTATAATAACAATACAATACGCTCTTTATAATGATAAGGTGGTTCACTTTGCCAAATTGAATTAAATTAATAACCTCGACGAAACTATTCGTACCCACTTTGCTTATAATTGTTGGAACTATAATCATCTTGGTGAAAATTAAAATAATATTCTACTTTCACTTTTTATGGTGATGTCAAATGTGACACGTACGATGGCTTTTGCTTTCTTCTTTCTTGTTCCCAAGGGTTGGAGATTCCATAGCGCGTCAAGCAACTGTATTATATAGCGTAACATGCTATATTACAACACATCACTTTTCAATTTGTTAAAGTTACTAATTATTAGTGTATTACAAAAGATTACACATTCATTTTAAGGTTATATATTGCATCTACTTGAATTGTTTTTCTGTTGGTGTGTAGAAATTAACCATCTAGGGATATGCATACATACATCCTAATTTGGGGAACCAGATCTCAGAAATATATACGCCGATTTTTTTTTTCCTTTTATATTCGATTTAAACTTATCTGAAACCAAATAAGTAAAAGTTGAAACTGTAATTAAAATTGTATTCAACCAAACCAAATAGTTCTTTTTTATATATATTCATAAACCAGAAATTCAGATCAATATTACACAGAAACCATTTCAAAATTTACATTTGAAATAAACAGTAGAAAACCTATTTTTATTGGTTATCAGTAGACAACCTATTATTGATATTGATTTTTAGTTGGAATTTTCCGTAGAAAACTCAAAACTGTATCACTTTTGTTTTTGTCGAATTGATTTTGTATCTTAGAAGTATATCAACTAAGCATCCAATTTGGCCCTGCTTGGGTTAGACTTAAACCAGAATTTGCCTCTTCGTCAATGGAAAGGTTTGTGTCAAGTGTCTCTTTTTTTTTTTATAAGTATAAAAACATATATATAGACAAAAACTGTACTGTATATGTGGATTGAGTTTGGATAAGATTTGTAAGAGAAGGAGACTCATTTATCCACTTAGAAATTGTTTAGTGAGTCGCTTTTGGGAAAACCCTACGCTTAATATTATTAAAATTAATATTAACCACTATATGATATTTAAACACCGTCTAAATTGACGTATAACTATTGCTGAGGAATCTAGGATCCTTTACGAATTTACGTTATTGCTTATCGCAGACGTTAAGTGCGTTAACGTCTCGAGATAGAGAATATTCTCCACAATTCAACGTGGTATTTTAAACGTCTAAAACAAAATTCGACATGTAATTTCAAAATCTCCTTAAAAACTGGAAAATAATAATTAAGGTGAATATTAAGTGGTCTTGTGTAATGTTCACCTTAATTATTCTTCTTTTTTGTGACAAAAAAAAAAAGAATAATTAAGGTGAACATTACGCAAGACCACTTGACATATAAAGAAAGATATTGTATCAAACTTAGCACCGATATATCCAATTATATATATTCATAATTCTAAAACCTCTCAGTATGGTTATTATATTCATGCTTTCAAAATTTTGTAATTTTAAGTATTTATACCAACCTATTTATCAGATTTATTGTCACTTGTCCCCGCATAACGATATTTTCTACAATTGACTCCATATAAATCTAATTGATTTATAAATTCAAGATGTTAGAATTTCACATTGCTAATGAGATGAGATTTCTACAAAGGATACAAGACATTCCACTTATTATCGCTAAGCAATTTTGAATTGGAAATACGTATTTTCCGAAGAAAAAAGAATTTATATATATTTCATTTATATGGATACTCTTACTCCTTTAAGAATTATCAATATGGTTAAGATGTGGATAAAATTTAGGGATCAGTATGGTTGATTTCACATATAACACAAAAAAAAATAAAAAAATTGGATTGGATTATCGATTAGAACCGTAAGACTTACTAATCCAAAATATAACTTCATAAATATTCAAAATTCAGGATGTCAGAACGGCATCCTAAAATCATCATCCGAAGTTTTTCGACTACTCACATAACTACAACAATTATTAGTTTTGTAAGCGAAATATATGTAATTTTAACTAATCACATAACTACTCACAAAACTGGGACATGTACAGTATACGACCACAATTTTAACTAATGATTATTCATTTTGTTTGACAAGGATGATTAAGAATACATAAATCATAAGCTAGAGATCATAGTTATACGCTATGACCCCCTTAAGATTATCAAGACGACCAAATTTAGATGCGAAAACATTCTATTCAAACATATACAGGGACCACTAATTTAGATACCAACATATATCACTCTCACATGGGCACACAAATGTTATATTATATGAGTTCAACTGCCATTTTTGAGGTCAAAAATGTCAAGATGTGGCTACTCTCGTTGTCTAGCTATCGTGTATTCCTTCATCGCCGTGTAAATCTATCATTGACCTCTTTCTCTACCATCTTAATTTATTCCAATTTCATGTATGTGATTAACTAGACTTTTGTTTTGTATATATAACAAAATTAGTTAGATCAGGACAAGTCACCTAGTAATTTTTGTTAATGTTGTTATTGTATCAACGTCTATATTCAAATCTACATAATGCATATTACTGGAACAAAAAGCTAGTTTGTATTCATAGTTATTGTAAGGAACTTGTTTTGTTGTAACTTGTAACATAGTCTTCGCAAGGAAACAATTATTAGTTAAATCTTTTTTAATTAGTTATAAAAGATTTAGTTGTCAACTTTGTGATGTAAGTTTTATTTATTTAAGAAGTTAAAGCATCCTCATCAAAAAATTCTTTAAGATATTACAATTTAAGAAATAACCTAAGTTAGGGCTTTGTCCAATATGCAATTGTCATAATTTTCTTCAATTTTTTTTTTTTTTTTTTTTTTTTGTAAAGACTAACATAAAAGATCCAACCATAGGATCAGAAGAAAAAAAACCGACGGAAAGTAAAACATTAATTTTCGATTGCTCTCTTTTAGGAAAAAAAGAAAAGAAAATTGTGGTTGAAAAAGAAAGAAGAGAGCAACCACATGGCTGAAATGGCCACACCGGTCAGTCATCAGATGGTTGGTTCAATTCACGTGGTAATGCCCGCTTCTAAATCATGGTTTTATATCTTAAAAAAAAAAAATCGAAACCGTATTAAATTTTGTTATTTTCTGTAAGGACCAAATATGTTATTACGATAGCCACTAGACCAATCAAAAATGAGTATTTTGGGTGGACACCATTTTCTACTATATATCGATTTTGCGTATCTCAAGCCGTATGGTCCGCTGATATTTGTTTAGATATATTTGGAATGATATCTTCTGTTTTGGTTGTATTGCTCTAAGTTTGTTAACGGAAATATTAGGTTGTGAGCTTTCGAACATTGTCACTACATATATGGTATAAGTTTGCTTTAGTCAGATTAACTTTCGATGATATCTCTAATGAAATATTTAGACTTGTGCATGTAGATATGTATATTTTGTCCAGAAGGTGGTGGGCTAGTGGTAGAGCGAGCTCAGTGGTGGGTTGGTGATTCTCCCAACCTGAGTTCGATCTTCCTCCCTTGCTATTAAACATCCTTTCTAGACATTTACACGGATATGAGCCCTTGCTTTCGGTCCATTTGCATACCCGGAGAGAGAGTCTATCCGTGGGCTGCACCTCCCCCAGAAGATTAGTCTGGGCCCCTCCCATAAGGCCTAGGACCTACCTCTGAGTTAACAAAAAAAAGATATGTATATTTTGACTACATACCATTTATTTAAAATTATATCACATACGTAAAAGAGGTTCTGATCGCACTGGATAATCATCAATCAATATGTAATTCACTGGCGGCAGCACTATCACCGCCCATTCATACACGTTTGAGACTCGAATAATTTTAAATTATTGTTTTTTTTCTCCTTCTATATAAATTACTATAGTTATAGATGATGTGGCTGGAATAAATATTGGGAAAGGTATGCCTTGAGAAACATGAGACACATATTAATTTGTCTGTCTTTATAACATTACCAATAAAATGTTAGGAGATAATGAGTAAAAAAAAGAACTAAGAACCACTAATTCTTTGTTAATCCATGCTCTTATATATCTAAGGACCTATGTTTTTTTTTTAAATAAAAAAGGTATTGAGCGGAAAACTATTAATTATTGTGTTTCATTTTGGGGGTTTCTTGATTATGAAAAACAAATGATCTTCTTGAATACAAAATTTGCATAAGAGGAAGTCATAGAAATTGAATGGAACCATGTGATTTAAATGTTAGCCGACAAAAACATAGACATGAGACTTAAAATCAATCACGCAAGGATATCTACGTCTAATAAAATCGAAACTTTATTAAGGTTCGAGTTACAAAGAATATCATATTTAAACTCACGACACGTTAAATATATTTCAAATAAAATAAAATGAATGGGTTATGAGCTCGTTGTTTAATTTGTTGAAGTGTAATGACTTGATGATAAGCTATGGATCTTGAGTTCGACTGTCTCTTTTGATATACTCTTTTCTAATACAGCAAAACTGCAATTTTAAGAAACTATTACTTAAAACTGTAATTATGTATATACATTTAGTGGTTAGTATATTTGTAATATAAAGTCCGAATGTCAAATCAAAACTGCTCCAGTAACAAGATCTATAAAAGAGCTACAATGTTTTTAAAGCATTTCTTTCCAACTTAAACTAAAGTTCTTATTATGAATCTTTCTTTTTTAATTGTTAATTCTATTAATCATTTTTATGATTATTTATTTAAAATTTCAACTGCAACAAATGAAGTGGGCCTATAAATGCCTACAAGTATGAAACACACACACACATATATAAATATTCGCAAATACATCCTATTTACCACATTAGTCTAAAAAAAAAATCAATATACTCTTGCGTATATTTTGATATAAATTAAGAACTTCTTTTGTTGACAAAAAAATAAAAAAAGATAAAAAGACCCTTTTTTTTTTTTTCTTATTATGAATCTAGACATATTTCAATTTATAGGATTTTTACCTATAAATCTGACCACAGATAATTTACCTCCAAAAGTACCTTATAAAATAAATTATTCGATAATATGAAATCTTTCATGGTTTGTATAATATTTTTTTGGTCAAGATTAATATGTTATTGTTATCCAATAAAAATCTGGCTAACAGAACAAGAAAAAAAAAAGGAGTTAAATATTATCATAAAGGAGAAATTAAAAAAAAAAGTGAATATAAGAAGAGAGGAAGCAATGAGAAGTAGCGTCCTCTCTTCAATTTCAACAGGCACTTTCTTCTCTTCTTCTTCTTCTTCCCCAATTTTCTTCGTCTCTTCGAGTTAACCTACACCTATATATATATCTTTCCCCTTCCCTCACACACATACCTGCACAGAGCTAGAGCCATATCCATAACTTAAATTAGTCATCTAATCGGGAGATTAAGGCGAAGAATCGATCGATTTGGTTGTCTGTTGTTGTTTTTGGAAAAGCGAAATTGTGATTTTGGATGGTGAGAAGGCAAGAGGATAAGAAGGAGGAGGTGAGGAAGGGAATGCGTCTGGGGAAATACGAGCTTGGGAGGACGCTCGGCGAGGGTAATTTCGGTAAAGTTAAATTCGCTAAGGATACAGTCTCCGGTCTATTCTTCGCTGTTAAAATCATCGACAAGTCTCGTATCTCCGATCTCAACTTCTCCTTACAGGTTCCGATTCGTTCTAATCTCTCTGTTTTCCAAATTATATTTCTAATTTTTTTGATGGATCCAATTCTTAAATAACTTTCGTTTGAATTTTCTGCAGATAAAGAGAGAGATCCGGACTCTGAAAATGCTTAAACATCCCAACATTGTTAGATTACATGAGGTGCGCTAATCCAATTTTTTTTTTTTTTTTTTGGCTTATCGGATGATTCTAATGATTAGTATAACCAATTTCTTCTGTGTTTATTTAGTAACCTGAGTATGACAGAAAGTAATTGAATTATTGCTTATGGATGGTTACTAAAATTTGATCCGATTAAGATTAATACACTATTTTTAGTATTTTCATTGTTTCTTTATCCATCAAATGGAGCTGAAGAGGATTAAAACCTCAAAATCTTGGATAATTGTTGTTTGCTTTTGGATCTTTTTTGACTGTTAGGGAATATTCTTTACAAGATTTTATCACCTTTTAATATTGTTTGTTGATCTTCAATTTCATACTCACCTTTTAATATTGTTTGTTGATCTTCAATTTCATACCCAAACATGTTGGTTAACCTTGTTTTTCACGTTGCCAATTAGCCACAATTTTACATAAATTATATTTTTAATAAGTTAATTATTATTCCATTATTGATACGGTAACACAAATATGACCTATTCAATTCAAAGTGGGCTCCTTAAAAGTTATCGTGAAAAATGCAGGATAATGTCGCTAATCATATAATTGCTTCATCTTAGGAACTTTTCAGCTTTTTATCATGTGGACCCACTTTGATCTTATGTTTATTATTTATTTATTTGTATTCTTTTGATATATATATTATTTATACTTTATTCAGATTATTGTATGGGTATTGCTGCATCTTTGGGTTTTAAAAAAGTGGAAGACGTTTATTGTTGACTTCTAATAATTTCAATTGCTTTGCCTTTGCCTTGTTACACGAGATTAATCTTGACTTTTTGGTCAAGCAACCTATTGTGGATTTCACATACTCGATACATGTGGTCCACTTTTTAAGTTAGAGTGCCGTGATTAACTCTGTCGTCTTGTGGTTACCTATTATTTATGTGTTTCTTGTAAATTTGGACATCTAAGTGTTTAGGTGAATCTGTGGATATGAATGCAAGTCGAATTATATTCTTTACAATTTTTTTTAATTGTGACTGATCTTTTGGATTCTCAAACATCTTACCTGAGAGAATTTACAGTTCCTTTTCTTGAAACTAATGGCCGCTTCCGTATGGTCATTATGCAGGTCTTGGCTAGCAAAACGAAAATTAATATGGTGATGGAACTTGTTACCGGAGGAGAATTGTTTGACAGAATTGTAATACCCTACTAGCCTCTCTGCTCAAAGCAAAGCTTCTTAATGAGTGTCATTTTAAGCTAAACTCACACTCTTATTATCATTCTCAGGTTTCCAACGGTAAACTAACAGAAATAGAGGGAAGAAAAATGTTTCAGCAGCTGATCGATGGAATCAGCTACTGTCACAGCAAAGGAGTTTTTCACAGGGATCTCAAGGTCCGTGTTTCTCTCTGTGTGTCAATCTTATAAACCCTATGGAATAGTGCCCTGATGATTTTTAAGGTTTTCTATATTGCAGCTAGAGAATGTTCTTCTTGATGCAAAAGGACATCTAAAGATCACCGATTTTGGCCTCAGTGCTCTGCCTCAGCATTTTAGGGTACTTGGAACTGTCATCTTTAAACCATAGCATGTCACAGCAGAAACAAAACTTGTTTAATTCGTTTTAATTGCAACTTATTCTTTCTTTGGCTTTTTAGGACGATGGATTGTTGCATACAACTTGTGGAAGTCCTAATTACGTTGCGCCTGAGGTTTTAGCCAACAGAGGCTACGATGGTGCAGCATCAGATATATGGTCGTGTGGTGTAATCTTGTATGTGATACTAACCGGATGTCTTCCGTTTGACGATAGAAACCTTGCAGTTCTTTACCAGAAGGTAAACCGCATCTTCTCTTATATATATTCCACTTCAATACACATTTTGAAGAAACAAATGTGATAAAAGATTTTTGATTTTAATTTCAGATATGCAAAGGAGACCCACCAATACCAAGATGGTTATCACCAGGTGCAAGAACCATGATTAAGAGAATGCTTGATCCAAATCCAGTCACGAGGATCACAGTCATGGGTATTAAAACCAGCGAGTGGTTCCAACACGAGTACATTCCTTCAATTCCCGATGATGATGACGAAGAAGAAGTTGACACAGACGATGATGCCTTCTCAATCCAAGAACTCGTAAGAAGCTGTCGCCTCACTCTTTATTGTAATTGCATTTTATTCAAGTACAATGTGCTCATTTCTATGTTTCTTTTTTTAATGGTGTAGGGATCAGAAGAAGGGAAGGGCAGTGATTCACCGACCATCATCAATGCGTTTCAGCTAATCGGAATGTCTTCCTTTCTTGACCTGTCCGGTTTCTTTGAACAAGAGGTAAAAATTCTTTTACTCTGTTTCAAAGATGTGCTCTCTGCTTGAGATAATGCATAATATTAAAATTTATACTTTTTACATTCTCAGAATGTATCAGAGAGAAGAATAAGATTCACATCAAATAGCTCCGCAAAAAATTTACTGGAGAAAATCGAAACAACAGTTACAGAAATGGGATACAGTGTACAAAAGAAACATGCGAAGGTGAGTCTTCAAAAGAAACATGTTCTTTCTCTTCCTTAGCGCTACCTGGAATTCTAAATATGTAGAGTTCATAAACATAAAATTGTATTTTGTTTCAGTTAAAAGTAAAGCAAGAAGAAAGGAACCAAAAAGGTCAAATTGGTTTATCAGTAACAGCTGAGGTATATTAACTATTTACATAATAGTATATCACTGTTTTAGACTATTTAGTGATTATATTTGACTAATCGAAGAAATTGTTATCATATTATATAACAGGTTTTCGAGATAAAGCCGTCACTGAACGTGGTTGAGCTAAGAAAATCTTATGGGGATTCATGTTTATATAGACAGGTATGCTACAATAGTCATTTCGTAATTAGTTTTAGTGGTTTCTGTAAATCTTTATCTCTTCCGTTTGGATCTCTAAGTTCTAAATAAACATGTTAAAGATACAAAATATATGGTTAATTTGAGGTTTTGGTGCAGTTGTACGAGAGACTATTAAAAGACCTGGGCACATCCTCGCCGGAGCAAGAAATAGTAACATAAGTGTTGGTGTTTTCGGCTGAAGAGATATACCTCTAATATTTGTCATATGGTACACCATCCATGTTAATTATTCATTATCTTTATATATAAAAAAGAGCTCGATTTATATAATTAGTGCAAATAATTGCATTAATTATAAGTATAAATTGTGGCGTAGGTCATTAAGAATTAGAGCTTTTATTCACTCTACCTTTGTATTTGCTCTTTATTTGGTGTGGCAAATCGGCTATATTAGCCCAATCCCAAGAATATCTCTTCATTTATTTTTGTAAATAATATACATGTTTAGTTTGTATCTGTACTTAATTCAATTCCAAATGCGATGAACTGATGCACACATATAAATTTGTAATACAATGCAATGTTGCTTGGTCTCATAAATTACTCTCACTAATGGCCTATCAATTGGTTTTAAGTTTGTCATTTGAAACTAAGATTTATTGGTTTTTAATGTCAACAGATAAATATTATAAATATTATTTACAGATAAATGTGTGTATATATATATAGATATACACATTTATAAATATTAGATCGTAGAAAAATGGTTTGATATTTAATGGGTTGAGAGCCGATCCTCAAGCTCTTTGTTGTATAACTGAATCAAACCGGTTGTATCTTGAAGTGGGAGATCATGAAGCTTCTCGTCTAAAAGACTCTTGTACTCGTTATCTCTATCTTCCCATTTACGCATGAACTCAACCTGCAAAACACAAATGACAAACCCCGTCTATACGTCATTTCTAAAAGAGAGGAAGAAAAAATAACGTTACAAAACAAAAATGACAAACGGACTTGTTTCTGAAACGTATCGAATTCGTCTGAACTAAGAGATCCATCGCTGTTAGAGTCAAGAAGCTGCATCATCTCCTCTGCGTCTTCACCTGGAGCTCCAAGCTCTTCCATCACTTCCATTAGTTCCTCTATGCTGATCATTCCGTCTCCGTTTTTGTCCAGAAGGCAAAACACTCTGTCTCTTTGGTTCGTTGTTGTCTTGAAGCTTTGGTGTTTATTTGATGAGAGATCTTTGAGACGAATTGCTGCAAGATCCGCTGCTGCCATCATTATCGCTTTAAGCCGCTTCGCCTGAACATGATTTAAACAAACAACTCAACCTCCTCAATTGCTAAACTAAAAAAATCACAGAAGCGTTTACCTCTTTTGGGTCGGTTAGACCGCCTTTGTACAAAGAATGTGATGCTGTTCCAGCATTAGCGGATCCATCCATATCCATTGTCCGTATTTGTATCTCCATCAAAGGTCTTGTCTGATTGCTGTCGCTAACATCAACCGCCATGTGTAGACTCCTATACCCATTTTCCTTTGGCCGAGCAATGTAGTCTTTTGTTCTATGTGGAATCTCCTTCCATAAAGACCGGATAATCTCACTTGTTCGGTAACAGGCTTTTTCGCCAACTTCAACATCGTTTGCTACAGAATTTGGCATCAATATGACCCGTAGACCAAGAACATCATTCACTTCTTCCGGTTTACGCCCATCTCTAAGGAGCTTCTTCATCATGCTGTACCGGCTTTTATACCGACCTTTCACATATACATCATCCACCATTTCAGCCAAAACCAAATCAGCCTTCAAAGACCGATGAAGCTGCTCTTTGTAGACATCAATCATTGGTTTAGACCCGTTCTCGTGACTTCTTAACCATGAATCTAAGTATAGATACGAACACGGGAAAAGATAACGGAAAGAGATATCCTCGAGCTCAAGTGAGAGGTGATTAGCCCCCACCGCATGAGCTAAAGGAGCATAAATCTTCAACACTTCAAGGGAGAGAATCTGCTGGCGGTACTTTGGCAAGTGCTCCAAATGCCTCATCTCATCAAGCTTTGAGACAAGGTCCATGATCACAGCTCTGATGTCATAGTAGGTTAGATAGAATTTTCTCAGAGAAGCTGCAGTTTCATCGTCCAAGACATCGACTTTAAAAGGGATGTTTTTCACACGGGAAATCTCATGAAGCAGATGAGCAGTTCCAGTACCAATCTGGTCTCTAACTTCATATATGGATATCGCATTCGCCTCAACCACCTCACTCAATATGCTCGCCGAGATAACTTCTGCATCCATCTGCCATTTACCATATATAAGGGCTCAAAATATCAGTTGAAATATTTTTTCTGATGAGCAAACACATTTTTAGAAACCACATCACAGAAATGACTTCATCTTCATATGCTAGAGGGTACATTGAGCAAACCCTATTCGTTGATTTCTCAGTGATTTTGCATTTTTATTCTTATGTCACAGAATCAACAAAAGCACCTTATTATCTAAACACGAAACTATGAAGATGCAGAGAGAGAGAGAGAGGAACCTGGAGATCTGCGAGAAGGATAGAGAGTGAGAGAGCCTTAGAAAGGGGAGAGTGACCATCAGAGGCAAGAGGAAGAGACTGTAAAATTGGAATCGAGAGCTTCAGAGCTTTAAAGAGTAACCTAGAAGAAGACGTCGACAACCAAACCGAATTCATCCTCTCAGTCACTTCGTTGAAAGCTCCAACAAGCTCTACCACCATTTTCCCTCCCGCTGCCTCCGGAGACCGAGCCGTCGATTCCACCGCAGTATCCTCCGCCTCCGACCTCGGATTCCACCGTCGACGTCGTTGCTGAATCAATTGGATCGAATAAAGACGGCGATGCAGTACCTGAGATCTGCATCTCGGAATTGGAATCGGAGAAGGACGAATTACAGACATTTGAGAATTTGAGATTGATTTTGAAAATTGAGGCAAAATTTCATGTACCGTTTTTTCTTTTATATATGTAGCAATGGATAAGCCACGTAGGATTTTGTTGTCTCGTCCACATATTTAATTTTCTTAAAAAAAAAATTTATAGACTCTCTCTAAGTTAGAGGGTTCGTTATGAGTGACTACTCATCTAAAACCCTACGCAAAAGCCTCCGAGTTCCGGTTTCTGCATCTCTTTCCTTCTTCGTCTAGCCACTGAAGGTTCGCTTCGATTCGAAATCATGGCGGCCGTACCGAGAGGCCTCATTTCTCGAATCAATCAATATCTATCAATCCGTTCTGCATCTCCTTCATCATCTGAATATCTACCTCATTGTAGCTTCTTTCTCCTCCGACGATTCAGCTCCGATGCTGGGTTGGTGGACGGTGGTGGATCTGATATTATCGGGGCTCCGACCCGAATCATCGAGGCAAAACAAGGTGAGATGTCTAAGACCTCCAGAAGAACTGGGATCATTGCCGTCAAGTGTGGAATGACTGCACTTTGGGACAAATGGGGAGCTAGGGTTCCGATTTCTATTCTTTGGGTTGATGACAACATCGTCTCTCAGGTTAAAACTGTTGAGAAAGAAGGGATTTTTGCGTTACAGGTAACTCCATCGCAGTTTATTCATTCCCATTTTGGCGATGTAGCTGTATCTGCTTGATTATTGATATAGCTCGTAGTTCCACTTCTGTATTCGGATAACTCTTAGTGATTACGTGATCAATAGTTGCTTTAACTTCATGTTTGTATGGATTTATTGATGAATTGGGTTTATGAAGATTTGTGAAGCTCATGGTTTAGTAATGTGATTGGCATGTGTTGTTCTGTTAGTTAGATCGGATGTGGGCAAAAGAAACCGAAGCATTTGTCAAAATCTGTTGTGGGGCATTTCAGAGCACAAGGTGTGCCATTAAAGAGGAAGTTGAGGGAATTTCCTGTGACAGAAGACGCTCTTCTTCCTGTTGGTACTTCACTCGGAGCCCGCCATTTCGTTCCGGGGCAGTATGTTGATGTCACTGGGATTACTCGAGGGAAAGGTTTTCAGGTGAAACCCATTCTCAGGGGCTTTAAAATTTGATCTTTACTTTGGCGTTTCTTAATAGTCATAGAACAGAACTTGGGATGATACAATGAATAGTCAGATAACAATGTCGTAGATATAAAGCATGGAGAGCGAATGAAACAGTGTTTGTGCAAAGTAACAGCTGTGTTATTGATGTCTTTTGCAGGGATGCATGAAAAGACATGGTCACAAAGGAATGCCGGCATCACATGGTGCTTCATTGTCCCATCGAAGCGGTGGTTCCACAGGGCAAAGAGATGCTCCGGGAAAGGTATGTGTCAAATTGCTATGCTTCTTGGGAATTTTCTCCAAAGCAAATGACAATAAAGACTTGTTAAATACACTTGAGTAGGTGTTCAAGGGAAGAAAGATGGCTGGGAGAATGGGTGCAGAACAGAGGACAGTAAAGAATGTTTGGGTTTACAAGATCGATCCTGCGAGGAACCTCATCTGGGTGAGAGGACAAGTAAGTATCTCAATCCGAGTTCTGGTCCTTGGCTAGGATGTGTCTGTCACAAAACGTGAGTGCTATTGGTCTTGTCTTATTAGTAGGTCTTGATTGTGATTTGGTGTTGTTGCAGGTTCCTGGTGCAGAAGGAAACTTTGTGTTCATAAGAGATGCGTGGTACAAGAAACCAGATATCTCAACGCTTCCATTTCCAACTTACTTAGCTCCAGAAGATGAAGATCCATCAGAATTAGAACCGTTGGTCGCAGATCTTGGAGAAGTTGACCCATATATGTTGGCAGAGTGATGAAAAGGACATGATCTTGATCTTCATTTTGGCATTTACATTTATGGGAGACCAGAAAGAAGCTGAGGAAGTGGAATCACAGAGCCAAAGCTTTTTGCAGATGAAATTGTCTTTTCTTATTTTAGATGTTTGGATGTATGATTTGAAAACGATTAATAGAGGAATCACGATGCTTAAGAGTTTGCAATAAGCAATGGAGAAACACAAGATTTATGTTTCCTATAATCTTCTAAATATATGTACTTCCGTCTAACACATATACTAAAGAAAAAAAAAGATTCGGTTTTTAATTCAACAAGAATCAAGACTCCATTTTTTAGTCCCCTATATAAATTTTCAGCTCCCCAATAGAATACAGTTGTGCTCTCATCTATTCGAGCCTAAAGATCTTGAACATTCTGAGAACACAAACGCTTCTTTCATCTCTCTCTCGCTCACTTAGGGTTACCGTTGAGAGAGAGAGTTCTCAATCTCGTAAGACTTAGCCATGAATCCGGAACAGAATCGGCGCGAATGCGTAGTATGCCATGAAGCAGAGCCGTCGTTCATCCACACCGTCAGCAAAACCGGCGTTTTACGGCGATTGTGCACCGATTGTTTGCTCAAGGAACATCGTGAACTATTCTGCCCAGTTTGTTTCAATGTCTTCAACGACGCCGCCTCTCCTCCACAGACTCGTATCGTCTGCCTCAATTGCCCTTCAAGCACCCACCTTTATTGCTCACCTAAGCCGCCGTCTTCCTCCGCCGCATCTTCCTCCTCTTCCGCTCCACCACCAGTTTCTTCCTTCAAATGCCCGCCATGTTCTGACCCCAATTTCACCTTCTTCCCCAAATCTCGTGTCAACGACGACGTCCCTGAAACGCCTCTCAATACGGTTTCGGTCAGGGCTCTTGTCGCAGCTGCCAAGATCTCGGTAGCTATTATGAATAACGCGGTGGTTGAGTTAAAGGATGAAGCTTATAAGAAGATCGTAGCAGCTCATACGGCCAAGCTGAAAGCTAAAGCTGCTTTGGAGAATCTTCAGGATCTTGTTAATAAACCAAAGGCTTCAAAGAACATGACCCCTGGCAAGAGAAAGAACGATGACCGCTGATTCTAAAATCTTTACTGGTACGTAGGGCTTTTGTATGATACATCTCTTCTAGGGTTCAAGAAAAAGATTACATTTTTCTTTTTTGCGGTTATTAGCCAACTATCTTGGTGATTTTTAGTTCATTCTCTCAGACTTGTTTGATTAAATGTCTAGAAAGCTGGAGACTCTGAATTAGGATACATTAGGCCTTTCATTTTGTATAATGGTGTGTAAGACTCAGTGACATTCATTCATATTAATGGGTTCCATCTTCAATCTTTTTATGTCTCTGTATGATTTCAAGATTTCGTCTTGTTTGTATGGCTTACTGGTTTGGAGATTTTTCTTGGAAGAAGGTAACATGTTTTTTAGAGTTGTCAAGCTACAGTACTATGTTTTAATTGGTACATATCCAAGAAAATGATCATGCGTTGATGTCTGCAAGTTGTGATGAAAACACATCATCAAGATAAGAAGAGTTCGGAATATCGTATCATTTGGTTTGGATTGGTAAAATATATGTAAAACTGTTTTTACTACACGAAAATGGAAAGAGCAAGTTCAGGCATTTCCTTAAGTTAGGTTTTGCTACATTGGTGAAAGAGCAAAACACCGGAAAGCGGAAACGAAGATCCGTGATTGGACTGCGAAAGAGGGTTAATTACGTAAATATCCATTATATAGAGGCTCTTTTGCAATCTTCTTAAAAATGTAAGCCCTCGTTTTGCAAATTCGTTAAAAAAGACGAGTCAGCCGAGGACAGAAACCCTAGAAATCGTCCGAGTCGAGTTAATTCGCCTCTCACCCAGCTCTATCTCGTCCCGTGACTCGTCCCCTCCTCCGCGAAAATGCTTCTTCGATTCGTAGCTTAAAATTAGTACCTCGCCGCCTGAAATGTGTTCTAACTTCGCTTCAGCTTTACTACCTCCATTTTCTCCGGTCTGAAAAATCGACGAAATTGGAGAAATTTCGCCTCCGATTACGAAAGTTCTCAGTTTCTTAGGTATGCTACAGAAGACAAACCCAGTTCACTTCTTTGTTCTTGCTTTATAAAATTGATGAAATATGTTGTTTTAAATCGCTGTAGTTGACCACATTTCTTCTTCTTTTTCCCCTCTCGTATTTTTTGAATCCATGCATGTTGTTTTTGATATGTTCTTGTTTTTTTTTTTATTGTGAAAGCGCTCTTGTAGATTGAGGCTGCACTGGTTTGTGGAACTGTGAAAATTTGAAGTTTGTAAATGGTTTAACAATGGCTCCACCTGGATCGATTGGAGTAGTCGACCCTGGATGGGAGCACGGTGTTGCACAAGACGAACGGAAGAAGAAGGTTAAATGCAATTACTGTGGAAAGATAGTAAGCGGAGGAATATACAGATTGAAGCAACACTTGGCTCAGGTATCAGGAGAAGTGACTTATTGTGATAAGTCTCCAGAAGAAGTATGTCTGAAGATGAAGGAGAATCTAGAACGATGTCGTTCCACCAGAAAGCTGAGACAGCCTGAGGATAACAATGGACTGTCTTTTTCCAGTTTCCATCAATCTAACAATGACATTGAAGCGGAGGAAGGAGAGCGGCGATACTGGTCTAGAAGAAGCAAGGGAAAGCTAGGCGTGAGTGATGGGAGTCTTCTTCGGTCTTCAGGTTATATTGATCCTGGATGGGAACATGGTGTTGCTCAGGACGAGAGGAAAAAGAAAGTGAAATGTAATTACTGTAACAAGATAGTGAGTGGTGGTATAAACCGTTTTAAACAGCATCTCGCGAGAATCCCTGGAGAGGTAGCGCCATGTAAAACCGCTCCCGAGGAGGTTTATGTTAAGATTAAAGAGAATATGAAATGGCATCGAGCTGGGAAGAGACAGAACAGACCTGATGATGAAATGGGAGCTTTAACTTTCAGAACGATCTCTCAGGATCCTGAGCAAAACGAAGACGGAGAAGAACATGACTTCTATCCAATCAGCCAAGATAGATTGATGCTGGGAAATGGAAGGTTTAGTAAAGACAAAAGAAAGAGGTTTGATTCAATGAACATTAGATCTGTCTCTGAAGCGAGACCAAGCAGAGCAAGGGTTATCCCGTTTCAGTCACCTTCTTCGAGCAAGCGGAGAAAAATATACACTAGCTGTCCAAACAAAGTTGTATCACGAAAAGACGTCACATCCTCCATTTCCAAATTTTTCCACCATGTAGGAGTTCCCACAGAAGCAGCAAATTCTCTGTACTTTCAAAAGATGATTGAATTGATTGGTCTGTACGGAGAGGGTTTCGTTGTGCCCTCGAGCCACCTTCTTTCTGGTAGGCTCTTACAGGAAGAGATTTCAACTATCAAAAGCTACTTGAGGGAGTACAGATCTTCTTGGGTGGTTACAGGTTGTTCTATCATGGCAGATACTTGGACCAACACAGAGGGCAAGACAATGACCAGTTTCTTGGTCTCGTGCCCTCGCGGTGTCTACTTCCACTCCTCGATTGATGCCACTCATATAATAGACGATGCTTTAAGCCTTTTCAAGTGTCTAGACAAACTAGTTGACGACATTGGCGAGGAAAATGTGGTGCAGGTTATTACACAGAACACCGCTATTTGTAGAAGTGCTGGAAAATTACTTGAAGAAAAGAGAAAGAATATGTATTGGACTCCTTGTGCAATGCATTGCACAGAACTGGTTCTCGAAGACATCGCAAAGCTTGAATTTGTCTCCGACTGCTTAGAGAAAGCACAAAAAATCACAAGATTCATTTACAATCAAACATGGCTACTTCATCTCATGAAGAACGAATTCACACAGGGACTAGATCTTCTTAGACCAGCAGTCACGCGCCACGCTTCCGGTTTCACCACTCTTCAAAGTCTTATGGACCACAAGGCCAGTCTCAGAGGTCTGTTTCAATCCAGCGGCTGGATTTTGTCACAGACAGCTGCCAAGTCTGAAGAGGGAAGAGAAGTGGAAATGATGGTGTCGAGTGCTGCGTTTTGGAAGAAGGTTCAGTATGTTTTGAAATCGGTTGATCCGGTGTTGCAGGTGATTCGCATGATCGATGATGGTGGCGAGAGACTATCTTTGCCATATGCTTACGGTTACATGTGCTGTGCAAAAATGGCTATCAAGTCTATTCATAGTGATGATGCAAGAAAATACGGACCGTTCTGGCGTGTGATAGATTACCATTGGAACCCATTGTTTCATCATCCTCTCTATGTGGCTGCGTATTTCTTCAACCCGGCATATAGATATCGTCCTGATTTTACGGCGGTAGGTATGATTATCATATATTTAATTCAATCACTAAAACTTTCTGCAATTTTCTTACTTTTGCTGTTAATGTGAAAATGAATATGCAGCATTCTGAGGTTGTGCGCGGAGTGAACGAATGTATTGTTAGGCTTGAGCCTGATAATACGAGTAGAATCACAGCATTAATGCAGGTGAGATAAAAATAAATCAACAAGTCACACATTGTTCTCAGAACATGGGGCTAAACCAACAATTTGTTGAAATGCTTCAGATTCCGGATTACACTTCTGCGAAAGCCGATTTTGGAACGGATATAGCCATTGGCACAAGAACAGAACTTGACCCAGCGGCGTGGTGGCAACAGCATGGGATAAGCTGTATGGAACTCCAGCGAGTGGCGGTCCGGATACTGAGCCACACATGCTCGTCTGTTGGGTGCGAGCCTAAGTGGAGCGTGTACGATCAAGTGAACAGTCAATGGGAGAGCCGATTTGGGAAACAGTCAACAAAAGATCTCACTTACGTTCATTACAACTTACGGCTGAGAGAGAAACAGCTGAAGAGACGGCTACAACATGACGATGGACCACCACCGAGTCTTAACTACGCATTGGTGGATCGGTTGCTCCCAGACTGGCTGGTGACCTCCGAGAATGACGAGGTATTAACTTCAAAAGCCAAAACGCCATTCCTCTGATAATATAATAGGCTAATGTAGTAGTTGTTTCTTTGTGAAGGAGGAGACTCTGCAAGAAGAAGACGGACCAGAGAACGAAGAAGAAGAGGAGGAAGAGGAGGAGGAGAATTGTTACATAGATTCTGGTAACGTTGATGGTGAGGGTGAAGACAACAATCATGATATTTATGATGATGATGATCTCAGCGAAGATGATTAGTGTCACTTTAGTGCTACAATCCTAACATGTAGTAACGAACGCTATGTATTTTGACTCGAACCGTTGTACCCTAAATACATATGAAAATATGATAAATTTTTGTTGGGCTAGAGATTAGACTCAGATAATTTTCTAACCTTAACTTAACAACGGATATATATATAAAAATGGGGACCAAAAAGTTGGCGCCGCGCTGTCATAACCCTGTTTTTTTGTTATTTATTAACTACCGAATATCTGTCTTTTTTAAAATATATTTATTAGTCAAAATAAAATTAAATAATGAAAAGAAAAGAGAAAAATAAGAATTCAGGTGACAGCTTCTCTTTCCCTTTTCCGTTGTTCGACAATCGACGCTCTCTGTGTTTCTCCTAAGTCCTTTAATCTAATTTTTATCTGTTTTTGGAGATTTAGGTGCAGTTTTAGGGTTTTTATAAATAAATAAAAAAAAATATTTGGGGGAAATTTGTATGCGGTGAAGCAGTTTCCAGGGGTGGGAGATTTTTGTCTGTGTCTCTTTAGGGTTCGCCGGTTGTGGAGGTAATTCCGGTTCTATTTTCGTCGGAATCTGATTTTTCTCCGGCGACATGGCTTCCAATCTCCCTATGAGCCCTCAATTGGAGCAGATCCATGGCGAAATCCATGACCATTTCCGAGCCCTCGCGTATGCTTTTTTCTCTTTCTCTCTCTCTGTCGTCGTGGTTACGAAACACTCTGATATATTTAATTTTAGGGTTATTGGAAATTTTAAGTATCTGTCTCATGTTTTTCATTCTCCCTTTATTGAACAATCCCCAAGTAGAAGATCAGATGCTTTTTTTGAGTATCACTGAACCTCATTTGCTCCATTGGATTTATGTGTGTTTTGCTCAATGCTGATGCCTAGAGTTTGATGAGACGAAATATTCACCATTATCATCTTTTTGCAGCAATGGTTTTCAGAGGTTGGATAAGATCAAGGATTCAACTAGACAAAGCAAACAACTGGAGGAACTTACTGAGAAGATGAGAGAGTGTAAAAGGCATGCTCACCATTTTTTATTCCTTAAATCATCTTCTTATTGATTGATTACATTTGTCATGTGACTAATTTTGTAACTCTCGGAAGCATTCTTGCCATACTGCCTTTCATATCATGTGACAAAATAAAATCTTCATCCATGATTCAGTTATTTGTACTCACTTTTCTAATGTGTACTTCATGTCAGGTTGGTCAAGGAGTTCGACCGTGAACTTAAGGATGAGGAAGCAAGAAATTCTCCTGAAGTAAATAAGCAATTGAACGATGAGAAACAATCTATGGTGAGTTATGATCCTCTATCATCATAGTGTAGATGAAATTCATCGAGGCCCTTCTTTAATTATACTACAATGTTATGCATCTGAACTTCCTAAAGTTCCATTTTGCAGCATCATTCAAATTCAGTTTGGTCAATCTTTTGGTGCATTTGTAATTCAGTTTGGTCAATCTTTAAGTGCATTTGTTACCAAATGGATATATTAAGGCAGATATTGAGTGTCATTGTGTATCTATTGCTCCCCCTCTGCACTTTGTATCTGCTACCATTTTGTTTGTATGGATTTTTTAACATCTGGGTTTAACTTTTTTCCTTGTGTATAATGTTACAGATCAAGGAGCTCAATTCTTACGTTGGACTAAGAAAAACGTTAGTATTTCTATCAACACTTTAAGAAGCTGATTATTTGAATCTCATACCTGTTCATTTTGGGCTTTGATTTCATGTCGATCCGTTCAGCATTATCTCTATAGGATTTTGGCTTTTATGTGTTCAGACATGTTAATTTGGTCTTATATCTCAGGTATATGAGTACCCTTGGCAACAAGAAAGTTGAACTTTTTGATATGGGAGCTGGAGTTAGTGGCGAACCTACAACTGATGAAAATGTTCAAGTGGCTTCCTGTGAGTCCTTATGCATGCTTGTTTATTCAGTTGCTATGAGTTTGCTTATAACATTTAAGAGATTAACATGCTTGAAGCTTAGATTCCTTGATGCTATATGTACTTGAATTATGTTGGATGGGTAACTTATGTCCTCTCGTTAATTGTCTGGCATTATTTATGATGTCTGTCAGTAAAATTCTGGCAGCTGGTAACATGGTACTAGAAATGTTATCGGTTGGCCTAGATTATTCCCAATTTGCTAGATATGTACTATTACAACATAGGTCTCGCATAAAGAAAGATCTATTTTGTTTATGGCGCGAATATATTATTTTTGGAATGTGAATACTGGGAAAGGCGAGCTTATGTCATTTTATTTTGTATAGCTATGTCAAACCAGGAGCTTGTTGATGCTGGAATGAAAAGAATGGATGAGACTGATCAGGCCATTGAGCGCTCAAAACAAGTAAGTTACAGAAGGAAGTATGTTCCCCTTAGCCTTCGTTACTAACTTACTATATCTTTGGTAACATTCCTGTTCCTTTCAGGTTGTAGAACAAACACTCGAAGTTGGAACTCAAACTGCAGCTAATTTAAAGGGACAGGTAATGCAAAGCATTCTCCTTCGCTTCCGTATTAATCTTATGAGTACAGTCTTAAACAACCTGAAAATATTGCAGACGGATCAAATGGGACGCGTTGTCAACCACTTGGACACTATTCAATTCTCTATCAAGAAAGCCTCTCAGCTAGTAAAAGAGATAGGGAGACAGGTGTGTAACCTCAAATGGACATCTCCTTTTTGGCTTGACCACGAAACCAGAATCCTTATGTCTACTTATTTCAGGTGGCTACCGATAAATGCATAATGGCGTTCTTGTTTCTCATTGTATGCGGTGTTATAGCCATTATCGTAGTGAAGGTATACTGTCTTTGCTCTTTCTGATGAAAGTTGTGATGGCTCATTTAGCAAATTTGTATCTCTGATTTTTGTATAAACTCTTCAGATCGTACACCCGAATAACAAAGACATTAGGGACATCCCAGGATTAGCTCCTCCAGCGCAATCAAGGAAGCTATTGTACTTGAGGAATCAAGACTAAACGGGAGAATATATATCTCTATTTGTATATTTATTCACGAGGAATGAGGAAATTGCATCTTGAGGTTCGATATTTTATCTTCTTCTTTTTCATTGTTAACAATCCATTTCATGGATGAGAGAGAGGGTTTGGGCTTGTTGGCAGCATTGTGTGCATTGATAGTTGCCGAGGCTTGGGGTTGTTTATGTTCATGTTCTTTTGCTTTTTTAACCCATTCGTTTGAATCTGGGTTTTGATTGGAGGGTGTGTATATTTTCAGCTTTTGTCACTATTTCTTTTTCTCTTTTTCTTTTGTAGCAACTTATCACTTCTTTTGTATAAAATTCAGACCATGTTATACTCTCTCACACGTTCTCATTAGATTCTTTTTCTTCGTCCAACTGTAGAAAATTTCAGGACACAGCTGGAATTGCCACTAGACGATTTACTAGCTTGAACAGTCCATATGGTATCACTTTCTGTAACTTGGTCAAATCGAATAACGTAATGGAAAAGTACTAACACATTTCTGACCTTGAGTGTTTATGAAATAATTGTAACCTTTATATATTCGTTTTGTTTCACCTTTCTATTATTGGAGAATCAGTGGGGAGTATTGGTTACTACTTTCTAATTGGAATTTTCCGTGAAGCGATCAATATTTCGAACAATCGACTTCAAATATAAGAGATGCTGCTCAGAAGTCAGAACATAATTGAGATTGGAAATCATAATTGATGACCATATATATATATATAACTTTAACGCCACTTCACTACAAACGAATTTGCACGTTTACGGCTTTAAGCTAATCATCGGTATAATCTCCGCTATTCTATTTCATAATAAATTTGGAATTTTGAAGGAAGACGCATTTTTCACCCGGGTCTAGATGGTGCTGCAACTTCTTTTTTTGGTTTCAAAGATTTTCTTTTTCAAGTAACAAAATAACGAATTGGGAAGCAAAATGTCTATTATACGTTTATACCAACATCTTAAGGGGCGTGATTCCCGAGCTGCGTCCGACCTATATGAGACAACCGGGACGTGATCAAAGGGGCTTCCTCGTCGTTTATCTCACCTCCTACTCTTGGCACCTCCCCACTGTCATTAGGACTGAATTTATCTGAAGACTTCTTCTCCATCTTATACTCCTGTGTAATGTTTGTTTTCCATCAGTTGTTACATTTAGAAGAAAAGAAAACGTAATAAGTTCCACAATATAATTTGCAAGTTTAGAGGTTCTTTTAGAAGGACGATGATGTTACTATGAAACCATATCGGTTAATATGGAAGGCTATTAGGTTTCTAAGACGGCTTATAGATAGACTGTTTATGGATTTGCGAGAATCTGAAACAAGCCTGAGATCAACCGGGGTACATAACCTCTACCTGCTAGACAGTTAGGGATCGAGAATGTTTGACTGACCTTATTGATTCGATCTGGAAGACTATCAACAATTGGTTGAGACGCTTTGACATCCCTTACTTTTATGTAATTGTACATGACGACACCACATAGCGCTGAGTCAAACACATGACAAAGATACATACTTATGAGGGAAACAAACAGTCAAGGAGGTAAAAGAAATGTTTACGGCAAACATATTTGTTGTGATATGAAGAAATCTACCTATCGCATATCCAGTGATATTCAGCCCGGTGATTGTGGACTCGGGAAAAATGACGGTCGAGAGGGCTATGAGAATCCAGTCTTTGAGAACACCAGCCACCCGGATGGTTACTGCACCTGTTCTCCCGATTACTAAGAATATGGAGAAGTTCAAGGCAAGAGCACATAGAGCATTGGAGAAAAATATCCAGAAGTTGAATTGGATCTGGGCAACTTCCATTGTGGGTTTCTCCAACACATACCAAGGTAAGGCCAGAAAAACAAAACTGCACAAATTTCAAGCATAGTGTTTCAAGGAAAAGATTATGTGTGCTAATCTGCAGTAGAGGAAGTAGAACTTGACATCTAGCGATAATTACTAATGAGAGAAAATCGTGTAACATGATATAGTTAGACGAACTGGAACCATGGTTTGGTAATCAAAATAACTTATTCTTGAAATATAATTGTTTGAGCAGTATCAGGGGTGAATACCTGCAGGGAGCTATGTAATACAAGCTGGTAATAGGATTCAATGTCAAACCCTTCTTCTGGAGAAGAACTTGAGTTAGCACCAGTCTAAGTGCTTCAGCAAAGATGCCTGTCACCTGGTAGACTGTGCCAACTACATTGAAATGAATTTCCCCATAAGAGGATATCACAACTCCAACACTGACCAGCAACATGTTCGAGAACACGTCGCACCTTGGTTTGTCAGTGCCGCAAACAACTGCCATGATAAATGTTGCTACCGGCACTGAAATTCCATAGTCATGTATTAATATGCTTTGTAAAATGAACAGAAATTCTATACTAAAATAGATTTTTAACCAAAATGTTACGCTTCACATACTTAGAGCTTTAAGCATCTGAATGAAGGCAACAGAAATGTGCAAATATGCAGTATTGCCAAACCTGCACACAATGGGGACTGTAAGATAGTGAAGAGACAGTTGGGAAGCAAGGATAACTAGAAAAGACCGAGTTTTCCTGAGCTCGATGGCCGATTCAGCAATTAAAAAGTATTCAGAAGAAGAGCATTAGTGAAGTATGTTACTGTCTACAGAACAGGAACTTACCAGAGACTTGATGCAAAGAATGCGCTTATAGGTACCACACAGGTTGCATATCTGGGCCCAAAAATTGTGTCAAAATGGAGAGACGATGGGCTTACGTACAAGAGAACAAAAAAAAAAATAGATGAAAAATACCGAGTAAGCTGGCTTACATTTCAAATGTCATTTTAACCGGAGCCACAACCTACAAAAAAAAGGAAAAACTTATCACCGCACTAGCAAAAGGAGTCTTAAGGATCCATAAACAAGATTACATATTTTACAAAAAAGCACCACATAAGATGCATAAGCATACTCCATATTCTTTGAGTTTAGGATACCTTGAACACGCGAATAAGAAGGAAAGCAACAAATCCAGCAAACCCCATATGGATCATTGTCAGCGTTATAGGAAGTGGAAAATTGAAGTACTTCGGGGATAAAACCCACTGCAAATAAAAGCAATATAAAGGACACGATTTAGAAGTCAGAATCTACTTTAATAAAAGCTGAAACGAGATACAGTTGTAGTTAGCCCTTTCATATCTAACACCTGACGTGACATTACAATACTATCATCAGGGAGAATAGGAAATAATAGTATTCAACACCCATTGCTACAAACAAAGGTTTTTGGTTATGGTTTCATGTCAGAAACACGACATACTGTATAAGTCAGACATCAAATTCTTATACCGGAAACAGAGCATGTAACATACAAAATCCAACAAATTCGCAAACTACACAATATCTGCGTAAACATAAGATAATAGATACGTTAATAAAGGATAATAGACTCTAAAAATCACCTTATTGTACAGTATAACTCCTGAAGAAAGTATAATGTAGATGAGCAAGTAGATATAAGTTAGAACAAGCGTCTTGTTTATCATCTTTGCCATCTTCCTCGTCCCCTCTCCACACTCCTCAGTGCAAAAGCAAAAAAATCTCCTTCGGTCAAAGTTCTTTGATAATCAATTTCCTTTCACTGCACCAATACGAAAACAGGGCAGTATCCCCAAAAAAACAGGTGCCAAGGCTCCGTGGCATTACCTGAAACCCAAAAAAAAAAAAGCAAAGCTTTTCAGCCAATGCAGATTTAAGCAAAGTTTCCGCGTTAAGAAAGCTAAACAAGTATCAATGCCACAGTTGAGAGAGCCCTACTCCCATTAACGAGCTCAGCAATAAGGAACAAATCCTTCATGAGAAATGGGACGGAAACTAAACAATGCAATTCGATTCACAACACGAAAAATTCCCAGAAGTAACCACACCAGAAAATACAATCAAAGCCAACGACATGAAATTCAAAACACCATAACCTAAATAGGAGAAAATCGAGAGATCACGATCAGAGAAAAAAAAAGCGAATTGGATCAGATCCTAGAAGCAAGCAGTTAAACAATCGAACAATAGGGAAATAAGAACAGACATTACTACCTCGAGATCATAAGCCGAGAACTCCAAAACAAAACGCACATATCTAGTAGCGATAGATCATGACCAACACTATCTGATTAAAAAAATTCAGAAACTCAAGCAGAATCTGATGATAGCTCAAACAAAACTACGAATTCGAGAGAGGTTCTAGGAGAATTAACGGTACAGAGAAGAAGATTTATATTAATGGAAGTTTGTGAGAGAACTGGAGAGAGCTACAGTAGTTTAGTTGGAGAAGATGGGATTGGAACTTGAAATTAATTATATTTTCTCCAGAATTAAAACAAAACTTGAACCAAAATATTGTGTAAAATAAATTAAAAAAAAAAAAGGGACGGTGAAGATAAATAGGCTAATCAGCAAAATCCGAATCAAACGGTCACGGTTATATTTCCCATATATGGAGAAGACCTGCGAAGAGAGCTAGAACGTGTGGTTTAATGGGCCTAATTTACACCTTTTGTTTGGGTCAAGAGACTTTGTGCTAAGCCCGTTAAGAGAGAAAAATCTGCTATATGGTTTTCTAGATTTAAGGTCTTTTTTTTTTTTTTGTCAACCTGGATTTAAGGTCTATCTCATGAATAAAATATTACGTTTTAAAACGTGAGGATTTGGGAGGTTTATTATATTTAATTAAGGATAACCAAGTGAATGTGATATACTAACCAATTTTATAATTGGAGGTCGTATTCTACTTTTTTCTTATTAATTGGTATTACTAACCAATTCGTGTCGGCAGTCACATATTGTTGATTTGTTGTCAACTCATTTTCCTTAGTTATAAAATTATATATAAATTAACTTACTAATTTTTAGATTTTGAGCCGTAATCAAAATGTAAACTATTTTCTCTCGTTAACAATAAATGTAGAAAACAAAAAGGTTTAATACAATCACATTGAAACCATAAAGAACCAAACTATATCATAGAAGCCAATAAACTACACTAAAGCAACATAAACCAGAAATTGTATTACACTCTAATTCACTACTTCAAGATTAGACATGATAATGTGCAATGAGCGTCTAAATGATGATCTCTATATGCTTTTAGTTTGGTTGTTTTGATTTATATACTGTATTAATTTAAACCTTCTATATTCAAGCTTAATTAACAAAGGAAACCTTTTTATATAAATATGTTGCTCTCTTATTATGGTTACAAGTCCAAAGCATGACTCAGCTACCATTTCATATTTTCAGTTTCTAACGATAAGCAGAGAGTAGGAGACTTGAAAGAAATGTTTTCTCTCTCTATAAGGTTTGAATGTACGAGACCATGTCGAAGCCGAAAATAACCAAAGTAAAGCATAGAAATTATTTAAGTACACTAAAGCCAACATAAACCAGAACTATATATATGAGCTTCTTAGGAAAATAGTCACTTGAAAAAAAGGAGAAATGGGTAGTTTAGTATGTATTTTTGTGAATTGGGTAGTATATGCTGTTTGAATTGTACTTGTAGCTCTACTTTTTAAAAGTGATCATTTTCCTCAAATTCTATCCACAATGGCCGCACTATCTATTTTATGTACCTTGTGATATTTTTCTCAAACAAAAATCCGACAATATTTTTGTTATGATTTGGATGCATGCATGTGTAGTTAAGAGACAAAATAGAGCTTAAACAATCACTACTGAATCCTTATTATTATTTTTTTGTAAAAATATATAAATCATTGCTCTTAAGACGCTAATATATTAGTTTTGGACTATCTTATATGCTAGTGGGACAGATTGATGTAAACCCAACAACTGCAAGACAATAACAAAATACTAAGACAGCAATCAAAGAGAAAAAAAAAAGAAAGAAAACTTCATATATATAAACCAGATAATAAACAAAAGTTAAAAATAAAAGAAAAAGAAAGAAGTATAATATATTAATCAAATAAAACTCAAACAACACCAACTAAACCCCATTGTTGGTTAGCTTTTGGAGGCAGACACTAATCATGCAGTTGTTTCTCACGCGTTGTCTAAATTATTGCTCTACTTCTACAACCAATCAGCTTATTGTTTATTTTTAAGTTAAAATACAATAATTCGAAGTATCGTCTGCCATCGTGTATAAGTACATGAATAAGATGTATTTGGTATACATACTTTGGTACACTTTTAATTCCCAGCTTTAACATGGAAATATATAAACCATTATATAATACAACTCGTAAAATATCAACTTTATAAATGAAGAATAATAGTTGTAAAAATTCCTTCTCTTAAGTCTTTTGGTGTTAACTTGTAAAGGGTTTTCGATAACACTTTACAAAAATAAATGTCTTAGAAACCGGTATAAGGCATTGTTATATGCGCTAAACAACTGTAATTATAATGATTGTCTTCTAATTAAATGTTGAAGTCAAAGGTTTTTTTTTTCTTTAAAATGGAGTAAGATAGTCTTAAACTGTCTTAGACGAAGAACTTTACACTATAAAATTTATATCAAATCAACTATCATATATATAGATAAAAGCTTAAGAAAGTCAAAATGTGTTTAGAATTGAATATATGAAATGTTATGTAAAGTATAAATTGATATTACATACTTTTACTATAAACAATTGAACATATTAATCGTTTCAAGGAGACGCAAAAAATCGAAGGAAACAAAAAACTGGTCTATATAAACGATTTAAGTAAAAAAAAAAAACTGAAGAGAAAGAGAAAGAGAATAATTTGTCGAGCTGGAAAATGATGATGAAGGTATGTCTCTTGTATTCCACGCAGCAAGACAAAAGGCATTCTCAGGTTGACTTTTGTCTACAACACGCAAAGCCAAACATTATTACTGCTTTATTTTTCAAAAAATATAAAACTTTTTTATTTTCTCTGTTATTTCTTTGATTTTTTTTTTAAAAAATTATAATATGGTTTAGTGTCTTCACAGTGTGTGATTGGTTTTTTGATTTCTTTTTATCTTCGTATATTGTATGACTTTTATTTATATTGTATTCATTTTTACTATATCCTAGGATATTCACATGTTTTTATATTAGTAGTTATTTCATAAAGTTCTAATATTTTGATATAATTCCGAAGTCTAAACAATAACGAGCACAAACTTGCATGATATTATTTGAATACATAAATATTAAAACAAAATAATTTTTTTTAATAATTAGTTGACATTCTAGATCTAGACCTCATATTCTCTTGTTAATGTAAAAATTTAAACTATTTTTTTTTTGTCAACAGCTTATAACTCAAATCAAAGAAAAATTCAGTACTAGAACAGATATATATACACATTACATACGTCATTTCACATTAAATTTTGAATAGTAATATGATAGTATATACTAGATATGAGTATTTTCGTCAGCTTTCTACTATATAAGTAGATAAGATTAATAAGTGACAAGTTCTCGAAACAATTTGTCCAAACCCTAATAAGTTTCTTTCTTACCCGTCGTCAAAGTAATTAAGTATTTTTCGAAACATGTCATAGTGGATTTATATGTAGTAGTGAAAGTTAGTCAGATATATATGGTGAACTAACTTAAGACGACGTGCATTTATACGAATTTTGGTTATCATAGTGGCATACGTATTGCATACCATTTTTTTTTTTTGGTTAATTAACTTTTGATGCATGCCAATTAAAATCAATTACATATGTTACTTACACGACTAATAAATTAATTTCTACACGGTAATGGACCCACTTACGCATCTTCTAAATTTTATTATTATTTGTTTCAGATAAAATATGACTTCTTCTTCTTATATTTTTCTAACGAATACACAGAATCAAAATCCACGATTCTGATTTTGAAGCCGCTCATTTCCTTTTGTTTAATCCTTGAAAAACCAATGTACTTACTTTAATTAATAAATAAAAATATGCGTAGTGGAGAAGAATAAACGGAAAAGCTGGTTATAATATAATGAACAAATTTATTACCTTAAAGAGTTAGGTGCGACGTCTAATTTAATAATGTTGACCAAATGGTCATCATATACTACTAACTAGCAACACATTTTACAAGACTTATTATTTTAAATAAAATTAAACCGTGTAAACACTTTCTTTGAAAATTGTATTCGCCAATCACGGTCTATAGCTTCGTCATCCTCCTATCATCATATCCTCATTTTTTTTCTCAACAACTAAAGTGTACATTTCATATGTATGCACAAGTATATAACCACTTTCTTTTTGTTTAAGAAAACGTAAAAGTTTCGAGTGATATATTGAAATTTCAATCAATTACATAAAGTATTTGCTCTAAAGTGAAGTCGATGTAATTAATTAGTGGGCTTGTTTTTTGAAAATTAGCAAACTATCCAATAAAGGGTTAATAGTGAAACCTCCTTTAACAAAAGAAAAAAAAAACCTCTGTTAACATTTCTCTATAATTTTACAAATAAAGTTTTGCTAAAACCTAAAAAGAAACTAAAAGTTAAAAGAATAATTTAATTGCCAAAAAATGATTCATTAAATCTTTAACACAAAAAGGAAAACTGTTTAATTCATTAAGAGATTAAAAACTAATAAAACAAGAAAAGGACGAAAATATAATAAGCAAAAACAGCACACAAGCATAAAAAATATTCCAGAAGAAGAAACATCAAAGAAAGCTTCAAAACTTGCTTCTCTCTTTCCCCCCTCTTTTCTTCCCACCAATGGAAACCCTACAAAGATCTCTCTCAAGATTTCTCAAAATGGAGATATAATCTCACTGGTTTTGTTTTTGGGTTTTCTTTATTAACCTGAGCTCTAGTCTCCTCCATCTTCCAAACCGGAAATAGAAAGAAAAAACAGAGGAAATTTGTTCGAATAGCAGGTACTTGGTTAATTTTAAAATCATATGATATTTTTGATTTTCTGTAGTTTCAAAGGTTTGATCTTTGTATGTGGGTTTGGCGTTGGAAGCTTAAAAGTTTCTTGCTTTCTGACTTTTTAGCTTCTTACAGTATTGAATGTTCATACAGTCTATATATATAGCTCACGGGTCACGGGATCTGTTTCTGGAATTGGAATGGTTTCCAGTGTTTTAGATTACGACTTTTGGATGATTCATAAGTTGATATGATTATGGAACTTGTAAATTTTGATTTCTTACAGCCCATGCCATTTGTTTACCTCAAGTCATCGGTATCAGATTTATATATGTTCTTGTTTCCTCATGATGATATTGAAATTCATATATGCTCTGTTTGATTCTCCTGTGTTTAGCTCCTTTTGTGACAAAGCTGATGTCTTTGGATTATGATTTAGCTTAACCCCTTCTTGATCTTCTTCATATATATCAGATTTTCCATTTTCCAATGCATTTTACAATATTTTTAGAGAATGATCCAAGAATTGACTCAAGCATTCACTATTAGCTTCTTTTTCTTCCTCTTTCCCCTGATCTGTTATGTTTGAGTTTTGATTCATTGTGCCGTGAACATTCAACTTTGATAATCCATTTCAAATTCTGCAGGTACATATATACACATACAGGTCTCTGTGAAGTATGACATCTCAGCTGAAACAGTCTTTAACCAAGAGATACGGTGCTCTTCAACTGTGGGAGATCATAGTGATTGCTCTATTTGCAGCGTTCATAGTAATCCTCGGCATTTCAGTATGGCTCAGCTCCCGTAAAAAATCCAAGAGACCTAATGCCACAACGCTTCCTGTAACTCAAAGCCCTCGCCTAACTGAAGAAATCAAAGAAATAAGTGTTGATCATGTTTCATCTAACAACAATGGTACTTCTCACCAAACTCTTGATGAGAAATTCAGTGAGGACATCGAGAATGGCTATAAGTTCTCTGGTTCTTTAGAGAAAAAAACCGCGGTTGGGTCACATTTGCCTCCTAGTACTCCTTCAACAACAGTTCCTTCACCTCTCTTGGGTCTTCCTGAGGTTTCTCACATTGGTTGGGGCCATTGGTTCACTCTCCGTGACCTTCAACTCGCGACTAACCATTTCTCCAAGGAGAATATCATTGGTGATGGTGGATATGGAGTTGTTTACCATGGAACTCTGACTAACAAAACCCCTGTGGCTGTCAAAAAGTTGCTCAACAATCCGTAAGATTTCTAATAGTACCTTTCTTTATCGTTTCAATACTCATCTCTGAGATGTAACTATTGTTTTCCTTACACTTAGAGGGCAAGCCGATAAAGATTTCAGAGTTGAGGTGGAAGCTATTGGACATGTCCGCCATAAGAACTTAGTTCGGCTTCTTGGATATTGCGTTGAAGGAACACATAGGATGCTGGTTTATGAGTTCATGAACAATGGGAACCTAGAGCAATGGCTTCATGGAGACATGAGTCACAAAGGGCATCTCACTTGGGAGGCTCGGATCAAAGTTCTTGTTGGCACTGCAAAAGCGTAAGCCCCCTCATACCACTCAGTTATTCTTCTTTTTTTCTGGTAATGCAATCTCATGAGAATGTGCGGATTACATTTATATATACAGGCTGGCTTATCTTCATGAAGCTATTGAGCCGAAAGTAGTGCATAGAGACATAAAATCAAGCAATATACTGATGGATGACAACTTTGACGCTAAGTTATCTGATTTTGGTCTTGCTAAGCTGCTTGGAGCTGATTCAAATTACGTCAGTACTCGAGTTATGGGTACATTCGGGTGAGTAATAAACTTTGGCTATAGTTATAACTTTACTCTTTCATAATCTGCATTGGTTATTTAAATATATATCTCTGTTCCACTGATGAATGTTCAGGTATGTCGCGCCTGAATACGCTAATTCTGGTCTCCTAAATGAGAAGAGCGACGTGTACAGCTATGGTGTTGTTCTTTTGGAAGCTGTTACTGGAAGGTATCCAGTGGATTATGCGCGGCCTAAAGAAGAGGTATACAAAACATTCATCTTTTCTCTAGATATCAGAAGAATTGATTTAAGGGGAATACTCAACTTGATGAATCAGAGGCTGATCTTGATTCTTGAAATGTGTGTTTTAGGAGCATATGGTGGAGTGGTTAAAGCTGATGGTTCAACAGAAACAGTTTGAGGAAGTGGTGGATAAAGAGCTTGAGATCAAACCATCAACCAGTGAACTTAAAAGAGCGCTTTTGACAGCTTTGAGATGTGTTGATCCTGATGCAGACAAGAGGCCAAAGATGAGTCAAGTGGCTAGAATGCTTGAATCAGATGAATACCCTGTGATGCCTAGAGAGGTAATCATAGTGACAAACAATGTAGTAAAAAAACTAATTTCCTTGTGTGGAATCTAGAGTGTTCATAGTTGGTTTTGATAAATGCTTTGTCTCAGGAACGGAGACGAAGGAGAAATCAGAACGCAGAGATGCATAGAGACAGCACAGACACGAATAAAGATAATGATATTATAACAGATGCAAAGGTTTGAGCAACATACAGAAACATGGACCCTTTTTTATGACTTTAGGGTTCAAAAAAGGAAAACTTTTAGATTCTTTGGGTATTGTTTAGATTCTTTACTGTTTCTATGGATTAATTATGTGATATATATACAGAGAAGAACAAGATTTGTTTCTTTTGTCTGGAGACGGTGAGACTTCTGTATAGCTTTGTTGCATTTTTCTTACTTTCATACAGAGTCAGTTACAGACATATTTATATTTACTAGATGAATTTTATTTGGATCTTTAAAGATTCTTTCCCAATAATTTCGATAGTGATAAGTATCAAGTAGAGTTTAGCTTGCATACAGAGCCGCCCTTTACAAGCCAGCTCTGCTTGTACAAGGAGTTCACATTATAACGACTATATGATTACTCCTAGGCCCTAGCGCAAGTAGGAGAGAACAAATCTGGGGTTCCGGTTCTGAATTTTTGGTTTATAGAAGAAGAAATCAATGAAACAATTTGTAAATCTGTTAATCCACTCTTACCATCTTTATTAAATATATCTTTTTCAAAAAAATGAACTGAATGTACATTAAAGTTACTCCTGAAGTTACTAAAATGTCTAGAAATAGATAAAAATGGCGTACAGAGAGACGCACAAAAAGAGTGTTGGTATATCTTTTCCTCGCATATTGTAAAATTAGTAGAAACTTACATCACAGGCATTAAATAATATAAAAATAGAGCAATATTCAGGTCTTTCCAAGTGAGATTTTCAGTGAAGATAAGAGAAATAAAAGCCTATTTCACAAATTTACACAAATCGGATAAACAAAAACAAATGAAATAGTGATCGTAAAGGTTGAACTCAGATTGGAGCATATCAATACGGGTTCCTGTGAGGAGTCTGAGGAGCAGAGCGAGGAGGATTTAGCAGAGGCTGAAGAGCCTTTACCACGATGCTCATGTTTGGCCTGAAGTCTGCCTCGTATTGCACACACAGGGCAGCAACCGCAGCCAGCTGATCACACCGAGTCATAAGAGGGAAAACCAAAAATCAGACTCGAAAATCTATCATATCCTGGATTTGGGTTTCAATACTTAGGTTCTAGTGTCAGGAAAAGACACTTTCTATCTCAGTCTAGGCCTATAATAGGGGAACATTTCATTAGGGAAATCAGATCAAATTCTTTTTTTTTCCGACAAGTTTTAGCTGATTGCGGGGTGCAACAAATGGAGAAGCAGTCTCTAAGTCATGTCCTGGTAAACCTTTTCTACTGCAACAGTGAGAAGTATAACAAAATTATGGGGGAGATTACCTTGGCAACAGCTTTGGGAGGATATTCTCCGTTCAGTCTTGCATCAACACACTGCTTCACCTTGTCTTCACTCAGTTTAGGGGTTGCCTGAGACACACAAAAGTTTTATCACTGAGTACCAGTTTTGGTTTCTAGAGAAAGTTCAGAGTCTCTAGTATCTCACAAGCAAGCAGATTTTGCTTCAGAAAGGGTTCACTCACAGAAACCCATTTTTATCCAGACAAATTCCTTTCCAAAAAAAAGAAAGAAATTGGCAATGCTTTTTCTTATTTGATAATTTATAATTTAGGACATTTCTTTCTAGAAAAGAACTACACCAAATCAATGATATATGTATGTGTAAATAGGTGTTGTGGAGTTATTAGTGGTTTTATTGGTCATCCCTAATAGACTGAAAAATCCATGTCTATTCTCAGATTCTCAATCAATATGAGTAAGGCAGAGAAGGGTATATTACCCATGTCACGAGACTCTGCTGTCCACGCGGTAAGGTATGATCAACTGGCTTACGACCTGTGAGGAGCTCCAGCAGAACAACCCCGAAACTGTAGACATCACTCTTTGTGCTCAATGTCCCCGTCATTGCATACCTACATTGCAGAACCAAAAATTGTTTAAGATTGGTTAATGAGAAGATGTCCAGAAGTGTATAGGCATGAGAAGATGAGAAGATGATCAAAGAGCTTAGTCAATGCTAAGGAATTAGTGCCTTAAAACATTAGATACTGATAACAAAGTTTCTGAGCACGAGTTGAACCACATGGATTAGTCTGAACAAAACAAATCAATTATCACTGTTCAAGATAAATGAAGCATCTAAAGGGTCTTACTCTGGAGCATGATAGCCAAAGGTTCCGAGTACACGGGTTGAGTGAAGGCGCGCAGCCATGTCAGGGGCTTGGTTGGACAGATCAAAATCAGCAATCTTGGCAACATCATCGTCAAACAGAAGTACATTGCTGGATTTGATGTCTCGGTGGATAACATGAGGGTTTGCCTTCTCGTGCAAGTACTCGAGTCCTCTAGCCGCACCAACAGCAATTTTGACTCTCTGGTGCCACGACAGAACAGGACCTGGCTGTGCTCCTTTAACACCTTTTCGACCTGCACCAATGAATTCACCACGTTTCATTAATTTTTCGTCGAAAATTCAGGAATTGGTGTGCATCTTCCTTCGATTATAGTTTCACATGTCCCAGTCTTACAGGAATAATATTTTACATTAGTAACTTACCATGAAGAATATCATGAAGAGATCCATTAGGAGCATATTCATAAGCAAGGACACGGAGTGGACCATCAACGCAATAGCCAAGAAGCGCAACAACATTGTCTTGTCGCAATCTCGAAACCATTGATACCTGTTAAAAGTTTTTTAAATGTCAGTAACAAAGCAACCAAACTGACAACCTAAGCCCAAAAGCAAAATGCGGTCTAGCATGGGTATCCAACCAACAGCAACACAATTCATTGAACAAATATATATATGTGAAGGCCCAACAAGACTGCAATGATATATTTTGTGGCAATCTACCTGGGCGAGAAATTCTTGATCCGGTTGCTTACTAGAATCCAGTTTCTTAATGGCAGCTGCCTTACCGCTTTTAAGGACACCATAAAACACTCTTCCATATGAGCCCTCTCCAATCAAGGACTTTGAACCATAGTTATCGGTTATATCCTTCAACTCATCAGCTAAAATGGCCGGCACAGCAATAGGCTGCATCTGAATGACAGGCAGGTTCTTAGGTGGATCTGCCCTTTGATGGTGACCTCCATTGTAACCTTAACCACAAGTTCATTAACTTAGCCGCCAAAGGATGAGAAATAAAGAGAGAAACTGAAATGGGCAACTAAGGTACCTCCTGTGTTGTGCACTGGCTTTGGTCCGGTCTCAGCAACTCTACGGAAATCCTCACCACCACAACAACCAAAGCAGCTCATTACGCTTTTCTCTCACACGAACTTGCGAAACTGTGTCAGTACATTTATAACACAAAACGTCAACGAAAAGGTCTGCAAACGTCTGTAATAGTGTAACAGAACAAAACAAGAGCTAGATACATAGTGCAAAAACAAAAATAGGAATTGTTATAGACTGTACATACAATGATACAAACATAGAAATGTTCAGACACAGCCTCAAAAAAAAAAAAAAAAAAAAAGGTTTCAAATGATAGGGTTTAAGCAACAACAGAGCCACACACACTATTGATAAACGGAAACAGCTATCTTTCAACAAAAATCAAATTTTGCAAGTGAAATCGTTCAATTCGATCAAAACCCTTAAACACCAATAAACGACCTAGACTATCACAAGTCAACGACCGTAACCCGTAAAATGGATTTAAACCTGAAATAACTATATATAAACTCCGAAAAATCCGTGAACATAATCCAAATCGGTATGAAATCGAACCCTAGGAACTAAATTTTTCGACTTAAAAAAGAAACGATGCACGGACATAGAAGGAAAGAGCCAAAAGAGAAATATATGTGAGTTGCAAAGAAGCAGATAGCCAAATTACCTCTTCCACACAAAAAACAAAAAAAGAAAAGAGAATTAGAGAATCTCAGATGATGATGGAAGAGAAGATATTGAGGTTTCTTCTTCTAATCAATGGTTTGTTCGTGTAGGGTTGGTGAAGAATGCAGACTTTTCTTCCCGGCGGAATTTTTACAGTAAATAATTTATAGGGTGCGTGCAGGCGCACGATAGCTACTTTTTTTTTTTTTTGTCAACTCTACTTGTATTCTCTTCTCCTACTACGCCTATCATCAACTCAACTTGTTTTATTTTACTTCCTATACTCGTGTTTTGATGTTAAAAGTCTTAATCAACTACTTAATTACCCATTTGATTCAGTCTTAATTGTTCCATCCTTTCGTAGTGTATATAAACATTTTGAAATGGGCCGTATGGTATAAATATGTATGCAAATTTTTAAAAATATTGACAAAAAATATATATGTATACATACAATACATAGAACATGAAGATGTAGGTAACTAATTAATTCAATGAGAAAGAAGTGTTCAATAACTTTCAAAAATAACAACATAAATAAGTCCATTTTCGTAGTGGCTCACATAATACAATCACACAAAAAAAAAATTGTGTGTTTACGAGATAATTTATATCTGTTTTTGCACAGTTGGTATTTTTATATAGACGGCTGGTATATTAATAAAAAGAATAATGTATAGTATATGATTCTGATGGAATATAATAAAAAGTTGGGAATGTAGAGCGAGTATGTTTTGACCTTCAAAAGTGATCGTGTTCTTTGTGATAGTTTGGTCGTCGGTCTACAAGTCAACAACCCACCTTGAAGCTTTTGCGTCTGTCTCACCTCTATTTCCACCATCTTTTCCTCACACTTTTTTTTCTTTGGTATTTGTACTTTTTTTTTTTACAAGTTTATAAAAATAATCGAAGATTTCACTTTTTGCTTATGCAACCTGCTTGTATGTATTTATGCGATTTTTTTTCATATATATCAAAGATCAAATATAAGAGCAATTAAATTAATGTGCTTAGATATTGCTTAGCATATGTTTGTATTCTATATATTAATGTAAACAAATCTCAACTCACCCTGTCTATATTTGAAACGCAAACAAAACTTGAAAAAATGTTTGCGATTTTTTATATATTAAGAAGGAACGTAAATGTAAACACTAAATACAAACATGTAATTGACAACTTTTTGTGACTTTGCCTATAAAATGTAACAAGCAGCTATAGAAATAGCTTAACTTTGCGAAAATCTGACGTGGAGATGCAATGCATCATCGGGTTGACTATATGCATTTTGCTGCATATGACGTGGAGATACAGTGCATCATGGTCATGGGCTTCGACTGTCTGTTGAAATAAGCTTGTGTTTCGTTGATTTGCAAGGCCTCGGCCCACTTGGAGCCCAATAACTCAATCTAGCATTTTCAGACCGGACAGTATCTTCGCAGGCGTACGTAACTGTGCAGTTTTGCCTTTTCAGATCGGACAAGATCTTTTAGACCATCCAACATCAGTCTTATTTGACAACCTAGCCGACACTACCAAAATTGAAAAAAAGAAGAATTCTATGTTGTCTTTTCACCGGTGGCCAGTGGACCCTTCAATAAAGAGTAGAGAGACAGCTGTGTGTGTAATCTCTATTTCACTCCCAACCGCTCCCTCCGGTTTCTCGGTAATCACGTTCCCGGTTCCCACTCACCGACACAACACAAACCCTTCTCCAACTTCTTCATGATTTACGATACTAGTACTAATTATCATTGTTTCATTAAATTTAGATTTACATACTCGAAAAAATATCTACTAATTAGAGATGATTTGTAGTATTAATTAAATTATCGATAACTACAGTATTATTATAATCGTGATTCGCGATCTTTATTAGATGCTGTCTAGTTGTACTCGCACGCGGTGGTCCAGTGAAGCAAATCCAACGGTTAAGACCATCTTTCATTTATAGATCTATTATGAACCGTCAGATATCTAGATCTCATTGTCTGAACACAGTCTGATGAAACTAGGAATGAATCTGGACGAAATTACGATCTTACACCACCCCTCGTGAGCTCGTATTTATAAAGCTTCTACGCTTCTCCTTCAACTTCGTACTACTACCACATTTCTTTAGCTCAACCTCCATTACTTATCTCTCTCTCATTCTCCTTTTAAGGTATGTTATCTTTGCTTTTAGTCATACGTTCTCAAGATTCTGCATTTTTTTTGTAGAATTTGAACAAAGTTTCGATTTTTGTTTGATTTGATTATTCGAACTGAATTTGAACAAAGTGTGGATTTATAGATCTGGTTATTGAATCTAGAATCGAGTATCGATTGAAGTTTCTTATGTGTTTATACTTTTCTCATTGATCTTGTTGATTTTTCTGCTCTGTTAGGTGTTTTTTTTGTTGAATCGGATCGGAAAAATGGAATCTTTTTTGTTCACCTCTGAATCCGTCAACGAGGGACATCCCGACAAGCTTTGCGATCAGATCTCCGATGCTATCCTCGATGCTTGTCTTGAACAAGACCCTGAGAGCAAAGTTGCTTGTGAGACCTGTACCAAGACTAACATGGTCATGGTTTTTGGAGAAATCACCACCAAGGCTAACGTTGATTACGAGCAGATTGTCCGTAAAACGTGCCGTGAAATCGGATTCGTATCTGCCGATGTTGGTCTAGATGCTGACAATTGCAAGGTTCTTGTCAACATTGAGCAACAGAGTCCTGACATTGCACAAGGTGTTCATGGTCATCTCACGAAGAAACCAGAGGAGATTGGAGCTGGAGACCAAGGTCACATGTTTGGTTATGCTACTGATGAGACTCCTGAGCTCATGCCTCTTACTCACGTTCTCGCCACTAAGCTTGGAGCTAAACTCACTGAAGTTCGCAAGAATGGAACTTGCCCGTGGTTGAGGCCAGACGGTAAGACTCAAGTCACTATTGAGTACTTAAACGAAAACGGAGCTATGGTCCCTGTACGTGTCCACACTGTCCTCATCTCAACACAGCACGATGAGACTGTGACTAACGATGAGATCGCAGCTGATCTCAAGGAGCATGTGATCAAGCCTGTGATCCCAGAGAAGTACCTTGATGAGAAGACCATCTTCCATCTCAACCCATCTGGTCGTTTTGTGATCGGAGGTCCTCACGGAGATGCAGGGCTTACCGGCCGTAAGATCATTATCGACACTTACGGTGGATGGGGTGCACACGGAGGTGGTGCTTTCTCCGGCAAGGACCCAACCAAGGTTGACAGGAGTGGGGCTTACATCGTTAGGCAAGCAGCTAAGAGCATTGTAGCCAGTGGGCTAGCGAGGCGGTGCATTGTGCAAGTCTCATACGCCATTGGTGTCCCTGAGCCATTGTCTGTGTTCGTGGACAGTTATGGAACCGGGAAGATACCAGACAAGGAGATTTTGGAGATAGTGAAGGAGAGTTTTGATTTCAGGCCAGGTATGATCTCGATTAACTTGGATTTGAAGAGAGGAGGTAATGGTAGGTTCTTGAAGACTGCCGCTTATGGCCACTTTGGAAGGGACGATGCTGATTTCACCTGGGAGGTAGTGAAGCCGCTCAAGTCTAACAAGGTCCAAGCTTGATACCTGAACCAATCTCAGGTTTTAGCCTCTCTGTTCTGTCCAGATTTGGTCGGTTCTCTGTATCTTAGGCTCTTTCTGGCTTTTTAGTTTCAACTCTGAGATGGGTTTATTCAATTTTTTTCATCTTTGGAGAAAAGAAAGCTAAGCAATTGGGAAATTTATATAATTATTTATATGGTATTTTCGTGGTAACAAAGTTAAATTCATAATTTGTATTTCTTGCTTCTTTTAAGAAAAAAATTATATTAAGAAGAATATTCAAATATCAGTATCCTTTGTTTCCATTATCAATGTCAATGATTTTGGCTTTAGAATTATAAAGAATTGGAAAACATTCTCTGACGAGTCTTTAAACACAGGCAAATAAATAATGCAATTTGCAATATCATAGACAGAAGTAACCAAAAGATGATTTGAGGATTATATAGATTTGGGCGTTGTGTATTTGCTTTGCAGGATCATTTGCGTAATTTGTGAATTGAGAGAAATTTGGCGTAAAGTACAAAACAGAAAGATTAAAGGTCGAACACTGATCTAGAATTCCCAAATGTGACTTTTGAGATCAAACATGATGAGATTAGAGTACACTGGTGATTCCATGAATACATACATCAGCTTCAACGAGACAGACATCTTTGAGCAACAAACCACTGTTTGGTTGCGTGAAATAAACCAATGACACATATTTAACCCATCCGTTCTCCGAGCTCGATCGGCTAAACCATTTAGTAACTGCAATCCAGATACAAGTTACAAATCAAGAAGTGAACGGATTCACATTCATATAACAAGTATCAAGAAATGAGTTTGTCAGTGTTTTACCTTTCCCAGCAATGTGTCTGCCTTGTAACTGATCAAATAATCGTATTGTGAACTCTGCAAATATCTTAGTACCGTCTGAAATGGTTTCAGGATCTACGAGGATCAGATAGATAGAAAGATGAGTTCCTGTTCCTTGCTTTGTTCCCGTTGGATAAAACCTTATCTTCCTGCATTAGAACCATTTTTATTAGCTTAAAAGCTACGGCTTTAGGATTGTTGACAAATATGTTGTTACCATTTTCTATCTCCAGCGAAGAAAGCATTTGAGTCATAGCTTTCTTTGTCTAACTTGGAAAAGTTCTCAATTTTCCAGACGTGCTTAGAGCTAGTAGCATCTTTAATCATTGATAAACATTCTCCTCTCCCACTTCTTCTCTCCTTAGAAACAAACACATCAGCTCCAAACATACATGTGTCTTCTATAAGGTAACCGTTTGACGCATCAGCAAAGGTACCGGTAGGGATGAATTTATCGAATCCCCATTCACGCTTGACAGTATGAAACCGTCTCTCCTTTCCTGCAACACGAAATGCATATTAAGGGTGGGAACAAGATTAGAGAAACATGCAAACTTGAAGAAGTGATAAAAGTTACATATCTACCTTCAAGGATTAAATAACTATCTTGGTTCTGATCCAACAAATACAGACGGAAAACAGCGCAAACCTCCCACCCTGGACTTAATGAACTAGAGCCTGCAAGAGCCAAATAAACAGAAACATGATCTTTCGTGTTCTTGCTCTTATTTCCATTTGGGTACAGAACAAGTTTCCTGCAAGCAAAATCACATATTCTGTTAGCCGTGTTAAAAGTAAAGCACAGTAATTTACTAAATTCACAGTATTTGATTGGACAACCTAAAATAGAAACAAAGATGGTCCCAGATTTTACATGGAAAAGTTGAAAACCATGACTAGAGGGACTTTATACTAGTCCACTATGTAGAGAGAAAAAGGAAGATTGAAAAGTGTCTTTTGCATAAAAGAAAGTTTTCAAAAACATAACTACTGACCACACCCTAAAGCAATGCAGAATAGGATCCATCAACGAAAAGCACTGAAAAATTGAGGCATGTTCCAACAATAAGCAGGGTTTATGATACCAGCACGTGCTATGATGATTAATCTCAATCAGAAAAGGGTTTTGTTAATAATTTTAAAAAGAAGAGGAACAAAGCTGTGTAATAATGATGCCATACCATTTGTAGCCTCCAGCTTCAAAGCTCTCAGTTTCATATCTCTCTATAGCATGCTTTGTAAGGAGTGAGAAATACTCTATCTTGACCATGTAATGCGTTGGTGGGGCATCAGATATAGACCTTATAATTTCTGCAAGCATTTCTCACAAAAGTTATGTGGTCTATCTAGGACTCATATGCACATATACATACATGATTCATTGCTGGTAAGTCTGTGTGTTTACTCAGACAGGTAAGTGAAAAATATAGAGGGAGAGAGAGATGATACCATCATGATCACCGGAACTGGCCATGAAAAGATATGCAGAAACCAAAAAGGAAGCTAGTGAATATGCAGAGAAGCATCAATCTGTTAACCCTTAACTTTCTATTTATAGGTGAAAGATATAGACTGCATCTTCTGTGTTTAATTAGAATCAAACCTTTATACTTTGCTTGAAAGGATATTACATTTTCCATGCATGAAGACTTATTCCCTCTGAGGTTGCAGAACCAAAAAGCAAGAATATACATTAACTTAGCAAGCATATACTGCACCCCCCAGACAGGGGGATTCCAATGCAAACATGTAAATAGGTGGGAGAGACAACAAGCATCACTTGAAAACCATGAAACAGGATCACTTCTTTAAATTGTATTCCTTTTAAAAAATCAAAGATTGCATTTAGTATAGTAGTATATATCAATGGAGAGAAACATTTGCTAAAATTATTAAACGAAAAATCAAGCCAGATGTTTTGAAAGTCACTCACTAATTTAATTATGATCTACAAAGTACATGTCCATAAAATTGCTTCCATAAAAACAACAAAACACATTGGATATTTCAAGGTGCTGACACAGACTGAGTAGCTTCCTGATCAAACAATTTCTCTGCTTTTGAAAACCAAACAGGATAAAGTATAATTGAAAAATGTTTTTGGTACTCTTACATTTAGATCGAGGAAGCAAAAGGACGAAACACAGCATTGTGACTATACTTTGAAAAAAAAAAAGGTGTTGGTATTCCGGTTATTTCGGTTTTATACGGGTTTAATCTTAATTGACGGATTAAATCAAACCGGAAAACCGGTATCGACCACTGTGGTCGCTCATGTATCTGATTATTACCGCTTCTCTTCTCTCTTAACCCTTCGTTTGATCAGAGAGTGAGACGGAAACGATCGTTTAGTGAGTGTGATTAGTTACGAGACGGAGAAGACGAAGGCGATGGCTACAGAGGAGCCAACGCAATCTTACAGCGAGAAATGGTATTGGGACGAACGTTACACGAACGAATCTGAGCCGTTCGATTGGTATCAGAAGTATTCATCATTAGCTCCTCTCATTCATCTCTATGTTCCTCACCGTAATCACCGAGTCCTCGTCGTTGGCTGTGGAAACTCAGGTACCTGAAAAACAAAAAAAAACTCTTTGGATTTGTTCTGGATCCGTCTGATTTTAGTTGGTTTCGAATTTTTAATGCAGCGTTCAGCGAAGGTATGGTGGATGATGGCTACGAAGATGTAGTCAGCATCGATATTTCCTCTGTGGTGATTGATTCCATGATTAAGAAATACTCCGATCGTCCTCAGCTCAAATGTACGTTTCTTTTTGCTTTTGATTTCTTCCGCTTAATGCTGCAATTTTGGTGGAAGTATACGAGATATCGATCCCTACTAGTTTGATTTATCTGCGTCTGCTTTAATCGCATAGTTACTAGATTTTTGCATGACACTTCTGTTTTTTTCGATCATGTGAAAACAGACTTGAAGATGGATGTGCGTGATATGAAGGCATTTGAATCTGCTTCTTTTGATGCTGTAATCGATAAAGGTATTCTTAATACTTGTTTGATCCCATTATAGCCTAAAAATGCATTGTGTTTTTTCATGTAATAACATTTTGGAATTTTTGTGTGTGTTTGCTTTCAGGAACCTTGGACTCCATTTTGGTGAGCGAGGTCTACTTTCTCTTTACTTATGCTATCTCTATAGTCAAATTTCTCACACAAAATTGTATTCTTCTTACATGTATAGTGTGGGAGCAATTCAAGACAATACTCAACACAAATGCTTGAGGAGGTTTGGAGGTACTACTATATCCGCCATCGATGGGCATAAATGTCGAATGGTTTCTGTTTTTCTTTCTTCTTCTCCTTCTATGTTTTCTTTCTTGATCCTTTCACCTATAATGAAGCAGTTGATGAAAACTATAGGGTCCTCAAGGATAAAGGAGTCTATATCCTGGTAAAATCTTCGTATTGGGTTTATTATTATGTGTTTCTTTCTGTTTGTGTATCCACATTGATATTTAATTGGTTCATTGCAGATTACATATGGAGCTCCGAATTACCGTCTTCGGCTGCTTGAAGAATCATGCGCTTGGACAACGAAACTCCATGTTATAGGTCAGCTTTCACTCAGAAACCATCATTTAATTCGTAAATATGCCTCTAGTAATATTTGTGGTCAAAGGATCGTTGATCTCTGCTAAACTAAGACTTGTTGTACCTTTTTTGCAGACAAAAGTTTATTCGATCAACCGTTAGAAACCCCAAAATGGGAACTGACAAAGCCCGTTCCCCTAGATGCTGAGGGAAGTTCAGTGGAATCTGCGATTGGCAAAAGCCCTGATGTCCATTACATCTACGTCTGTACTAAGGTGTGTAGTCTGATGCTCCTTCGTCGCCTTCTATAGGCTTTTAGCTAAGATTATGTTTTCTTGTTTCTGGAAAATCATTTGCATCTGGTTTATCTCATGATCACGCAAAATCTCGTCTTCAAACTCAGTCTAAGTTTCACAAGCGTCTTTGTTCCTATGAAAATTGTCTCAGGATGAGTCGTTGAAGGTGGAGGCAGACGCACCCTAAAGTCATGGGAATCCTTTTTGTTCCATTTTCTTTGAACATATAAGTCTATCATATTTGGATTTGTTTTACTCCGTAATTGGAGGAGGAAGAAAACTGTTATTATATTAGCAATGAGAAATGTTGGTTTCAACACCAAATCGCCTTTTGCAACCTTTTCCATTGTAGATATATAAACATACAAATACAACAACAGACCAATTACAACATGTTATATGCATTCCTATACACTACAATTCCAATTTAAACACAAGATAAAAGTTAAAACAGAAAACATCCCAAAAACGTAAGTTCATCTGGACGTGGAACTTATGGTCATGTTTGTGAACAATCAAGCCAAATAAAACGCAGGAGAGTTAGCCGCAATTTCAGAACCTGTGCCTTGTTCAGATTGCTGGACTAGCTTCATAGGTTCGACTCATGTAAGAGAAAACTCTTACCGATATCTTGTACTAGAGCTCTGTCCTAGAGTTCTTGTAGATGGGTGGTTATTGCTCGATTTGCGATACTTTGCCAATTCGTTATTAGCATGGGAAAGAAGCTTCTGAGCATTTTCCAGTCTCTTGGTATAATCAGTATCAGCAAGTTTAAATGACACTGTATCCTGTTGGATAAAACAAAATTCAAAATCTTAGAATCAATTGTATTCTTCGCAATAATTCTTAGTTTCGGCCACATGCAGTAAACAATGGCAGCCCGTTAAGACATACCTTTGTTGCCTGTGGAGTACGATGGTTACTGGCTCGTCCATCGTGGACTGTTCGATCAAGTTCAGCTAACTTCCTCAGCAAATTGCTCTTGTCATTCTGCAAACCGAAGATAGAAAGAATCAGTGAGTTAAGGAAAACACATACAATAAATAGAGCTGGAGGTGAAAGTATAGGTAGAAGAAACTCCTGCTTACCTTAAGCATTTTGTTTTGCATAGAAAGTAACTGAACTCGCTCTTGTAGTTGGTCCAAAGATATCTGTGTCACAAGAACATCTGTATCTTTCTTGTTCAACTCTGACATGCAACTGTCCACAAAAAGGCAGAAACATCCCGAGAGCAAATAAGCACTTTGGCTTCTGCTAGAACAGTTCTAGTATAAGTAGAATAGGCCTAACCTCTCTCGTTCCTTAACAAGGGAATCAATATGCCTCTTCAGGTTGATGATTTCTTGCTCCTGAAATTGAAAGAGAAAAAAAGTATCAATAACAAAATTGAAAACCAAGTAAAGTTAGTAGATGCCGTTAAGGATATAGCATCATCACCTTGGACAGGATCTCTTCAGCCTGTTGCTGAGCCTCTTCAACCACTCTTTGGACCTGGTGCTGTTCAATCAACTCCTGAAAAATCCGAACGAGAAACTGAGAAGAAGTGCCTATGAAGTTTTTTGGAGATGGTATATAATCTGATATACTTACAGCATAGCTGGTTATATCCATTTTCACACCAAGTAAATCCCGAATAACATCATGAGTCATGCTATCAGCTGCAGCTATCCTCGTGTTCAATGTGCAAACCTGTTCCAGCAAGAAAATATTCACTGAGTCACTCTAAATCGAATCAAGGTGAATAAAAAATAATCTGCCGACTAACACATTTATTAAAAAATCTGTGAGCACTCCAGAGGAAAAGAATAATCAAATGAAGGTAGACTGAACCTCTTTCTGTTTAACAGCTAGCAATGACTCCAATTCTTCAGCACGAACCCTTGCCATGGTCAATTCCTGATCCTTCTCCAGTTTCATCTGTTGTACCAACCCAACTATACATCTAAAGGGTGAACTTGAACCTCTACTCCTAATTGAGCTTTTCTCAGTTTTATGTGATATGGTCTCTGCAGCTGACGAACTTGAGTCCTCTAGTTTGAAATCTCGAATCATAACCTCCAGAGTCTTATACTGTTGAGAATGGAAACAAAGAAACTATATGAGCTACAAATTGAGGAAAATAACACTTCCAGGTGCTAATCAAATATACACCATTGTTATCAAATTTTGCCTCCTTCAGATCATCACGATAGAAATCAGAAATAATTACAATTCTTGACTTTTTTTTTCTTTTTCAAATCATGACATGGTGTTTAGCAAGAACGACAACAGAGATACAAATATGCGCAAAATGTGTAGCACGGAAACTATTAATCTGCTGGTGCTACATTATTCAACAATCAAACTTAAGTGCTGAGGACTGCTAAAGTCTACAAATCCAATACCTTCTCTTGGTACGCAGATGCTTGGGCCTCAGAATGCAGTAAAATCTCGGAGATGTACTCTTTTAGCTGTTTAATCTGCAAGTGAGGAAAGACAAAGGTAGAAGTAAAGAAACAAACAATAATCAATTGCGCAAATATCAGGAAATTTCATGGAGAAATTTAGCCGAGCATTCGAATAATATAACACACCTCTTTGGTTTGTTCTGCTACTTCCTTCTGGAGGACTTGTATCTGATTATGCGCATCTTGCAGCTCTGTCGACCTGTTATTAATTTATTTTTACCAAACTCAGTCTTCACCTAGAAAGATATACAAGAGAAACTAATAATATCTTGAGTAGGATTAGGTGGCTGACCTGGATATGTGACTCTTATATTCCTCTGTGCTTTCATTGGTTGTGACCACACCAGTGAAATTTTCAAATCTAAACAATCTCTGTCTGAGAGCTTGCAGCTCTGTCTCTAACAAATCTTGAGTGGTACGATGCCTTTTAACTTCCTCATCCATATCATACACCTAGAAGCCAAAATAGCTCACATATAAGTAAGTATAAGAGTTCATGCAATACCTATCAGTTATAGAGAATGAGAAACAAAGCAAACTAACCCGTCTTTCTAATATATTAATCGTACGCTCAAGTTCCTCAACAGAAATTTCTAGAATCTTGACCTCCTCTTCCTTTTGTTCAGCATATATTTTACTTGCTTCAGATTCCTACATGAGAGCAAATTTAAATTCTTGTCAACCCTTCAATACTGCTAAGGATCAAATGATTCATCTAGAAACAAAAGGCTCCAAGTTACATACCTGACGAGCCTCTGCAGCAATTGCTTCTTTTTCATCAGCTATAGCATAGGCCAACTCAAGCTTGTTATTCAACGAGCATATTTCCTCAACAAGCTGATCTTTCTCATCGCTAGTCTTTTTCAATTTTTCTTCACTGGACTTGACCGCTGAAAGCAATTGCTTCTCTGCTGTAGTAGTCAAGTGAAGGATTTCTCTTTCCAACCTTTTGACGAGATCCTTTTGTTCGTCCAATCCCTCCTCAGCTGCAACCTTTTCCGTACAGAGATCACTAACAAGGACCCTTAACTCATCATTCTGCTCTGCTAGAATTTGTATCCTCTCTTTGGCCTCCTCTAGATCTGACTTTGACGTGAACAAAGCCGTTTTTAAGTCAATGGAGCAATTTTCAAGATTCTCGTTATGAACAAAAAGATCATGAACTTGACTTGCTTTCAGCTCCAGCTCTAGCTGTACTTTGCATAATGCGTCAAACAGCTCATCCATTTCATTCTTGATGTCTCTTTTATTTGATGCTGATTCCTGAAGTAGCCTAAAATCAAAAAGCAAGCCTTCAAACAAAGCTTTTTTTCTCTCAAGCTCCTTTTTCAGATACAAGTTCTCATACAATAGACTTTCATGTGACTGAACAACTTCATCACTTTCTAAACCTGTGACGATCTCTGCTCTGATTTGCTTTCCAGAGACTTCATCTTCAGCATTATACCCAATGGCATTAATATTTACCGACTGTTGGTTTTCTTGACCTGAAAAGTGGGAAGTGATAACCTGTTTTCTCTGATCCAAAATTTGATCGATCAGTTTCCTAATGTGGCATTGGTATGTTGCATACATGGTGAACTCTCTCTCCATGGTTTCAGATACAATCTGTTCAAGTGACGGTCTTGAGTTGGAAATCAATTGGACAAGCTCATTCCCAGCTAAAAGGACATGGGAAAACAAAGCCTCTAATGTTTCTTCTACTCCTCTTTTCATTTCCAGAAAATATTCTTCAAGAAAAGACACTGAATTTTCCATGTCCGCCAACGTGGAGTGTGTTTGAGTGAGCAAGATTTGATTTTCTTGTTCACATGCGGATAGTGCAGACTTGACCTGTTCAAGATCATCCATCAGATTATTTTCCTTAACCATTTGCTCTTCATGGGTTTGAAGCCACATTCCAGTAACATGATTTGATTTTTCATTGGCCTTTACTAATTCACATAGCGTGAGATCAGCTTCTTTCATGGTAGCATTGACTTCCTCAAATCGATCAAAGAAACTTCTAACAGGATCCATTCTCTGCATAAGACCCCTATATACTTCAGAAGAAAGCTGCATAGATATAAGTTCAGTGGTTTACTTTGTCATTGACTTGTAACCAAATTCTATATATATCTTCACAGAAATGAGAATAAATCTTACTGGGTTACTGCATTTGCGTTCAGTTTCTGCTTTCCCCATCATAATAGTCAATGGCTTTTCTACTGACTGCCTCCCCTCTGCATAAAACAAATTTTTAAGCTTATTTCTTTACATATAAAATAAAACTGTGGTTTAGTCATTCAAGATTACTCATTTAAGATCTTAAATTTAGAATGGTGAATAAGAGAAAACAAGCAAAAGTATACCTCCACAGTAAACACAATATGCAGAACCATTCTTAGCAATCAAAGCTGCTGATGTAGTCTTGTTATTACTTTCTTGGGCGTCAGATCCAGAACTTGAAACTCCTTGACATTTTACACTCAGTGCACAATCTTGTTGACATGTACAGTTTGAAAAGTCAGAGCTTGATGTTGAAAGTTCATCACCCTTTGGATATGTTGCGCCACTTAAATAGCCATCCTTTGACAAACTAATATCAGCATTCCCTTCCTCACTAGGAGCAGCAGAGATTGATCCTAATGTACCACATTCTTTAACTGATTGATCTTGTACTTTTTCCAGCATTTGGTGTTGATTTCTAGAATCAGAAAGCCATTTCGTAACAGCAAAAGCAGCTTCGGCATGTCGTTCTGTTTTCAGAATAGGATACTGCTTTGCTTTTAAGTCACTCTCAAGCGTGTCTACCTCATTGCTCATCCTGTCTATTTCATTATTCAAGTGGAAAGCCTCTTCAGTGGTTGCAGCATTGCCACCCAGATGAAATTTGTTGAGAGCAATTGTTGCGCCCTTTAAGGAATTCAGCTTTAAATTCATCTCTGCTACTAATATCCGTGCATCTTCCAAGCTTTTCTGTAGAAGTAAAATCGTTTCTTCCTTTTTTAGACAACTTTTTGCAGCCTTTTCAACATAATCACCTATCCACGCATTCACTTGTGGAAATGAACAGATTATACTTTCAATCTGTGTAGAGGCATTTTTGATGGATTTAGACCCGTCGACGATGAAATTTGTTAGTTCTAAGGTAGCCTTTTCCCAGTCTTGGTTAACTGCTCTTATTTCTGCCTCTCTAGCAGTTATAGTACCTTTCATCGATTGATTTTCCTCGGTCAAGTTACAGATTCTTCCTTGAAATTCAGAATGGAGAGCAATCACCTCTTCCTGCAACTCAAGAATTGTTCTGGCAGTTTCTGTCTCGACTTGCTCACGGACTACTTCAATGTCTTCTTGTTGAGATAACTGCGACTTATGCTCTTTTTCATATTGACAATTGAGTTTTCTGGCTTCTTCGAGGTCCTTCATTAGGTTACCTAACTTGAACTGCAATATTGACCGGTCTATCCCCTCATCAGTCTTCACTAGTGCATCTCTATTAGTGACCATGCCTCTTGATTCCGTGTCATAACCTTCTATCCTAGGAACGACTTCTCTATCCATTCTGCTTCTGTTGGTTGGCATATTCATGGATCTATCATCCTCCGCTGGCACATCCTGTGGTTCATTTATAAGCCAAACCCTGTTGTCAACAGTATTACCAATGTTGCTGCAGTTTTTACTCTCTGAAATAGCCACCTGCTCCTGGGTTTCACTTATAGTTGGCATTGTTTCTGCCTGTTTCAAAGGAAAGAAAGGGCGTTAAACGAGCTTCCCTATAAAGCAATTTTAAGTATGCAAAACAATTTTTAATACATATAAGTATAACTATTCAGACTATGATTCTTATGATACAAATATTCACTCAACTAACCATTGAATGTTTATATACTTGATTAACCTGCTCAGCTCCACTGGTGGAAGATGCAACCTGCAAAAGGTACAACAAAAATAAACCACCAGCAAATAAAAATTTAACAATCATTCCTCTGTCACTCTGAATTCTTACAAAGTTGGATTGTATTTGATCGAAATTCAAGTATCTTCCGAGTCCTGCTTGTATTTCATCTAATTCTCTGCATTGAATAGCAACACCAAAACATAAGAGACAGTACCAAAGCTGGCTTCTTTTCCAATTTAGTCAAATTAAGCATATTATATTTAATGAGAATAATGAAAAAGTTTCTGGTTCGAGGTTATGGACGTAAGTTGAAACACTCAAGAATTGTGGTGCAACAGGATTATGGACGTATGTTGAAACACTCAAGAATATGATGATAGTTTTAGATAATCATGCAACAGAGAACTCAAAAGTTATTTCATTCTACATCCCGCCACAATATAGAAAAATGCAACAGGGTCAATGATTTTCATGCGATATCAAAACTTCACAACGATATTGTATTTCATATAATTTTGTATATTACCTGATCAAACTAGAGTTCACATTTCTGCAGTCTTCAAATTCCTTTTCCATTTCGTTCTCCTACAGTGTTATCAAAGTTCACACATAAGAAACCAGCAACAGCAGTTTCCAAGAAAATAAGAATAACAAAAAGCATATTTTCCCCAAACCTTCGTTACATGTTTAGAAAAGGACTCGTCTTTTGCTTCAAGAACATCAAGAAGCTGCATGACAAGTGACAAAAGTTCAGCTTGAATTATTGGCTGAAAGTCCATTTGGTAAAGGCATTCTCAAACCTGGTCACGTAGTCCTGTCACCTCAGCAAGCAATGCCTCTCGTTCCCCATGCTCATAAAATTTCTGATATCTGAAAAGAAAGTTGAGATCAAAGTATAAGACGTTTTAAAAAACAAAGACTCTTCCAAAAGATTTAATAGGTGATTAACCGTTGTAGCTGCTCCCAGAGCTTGGTGTTCTCCGAGGCCAAACGTGCCAACTCTGGATTCTTGTCAATGCTGTCTCGAAGAAGCTTGATCTCTCCTTTTAGAGTTTTATTTTCTTCAGTGAGACACTCTTTTGTCATCAATGAACCAGACGTACAGAATTCCATCTCTCCAACTTTCTCTTCCCTAAGATTAAGCATTATTTTAATGCGCGTAGCATCTACTTCCATGTCTCTAACCTGTAGTAAATGGTCAAAATATAAGATGGACTAATATAACCTATTTCGTGTGCATCATGAGATGTATCTGCTGAGAATATATCCTTTCAAAATACAAAATTAAACTGTTCTTGTAACAAAACTAACCAAGCAGTCTATACGCTCAATCTCAGCCTTGGACTTCTGAAGGGCAGATTCAGCAATCTTTTCCCTTCTGAGAGCACCAATCAAATTGTCTTTCATATTTTTCACCTGTTATACAGTTATGCAGCCAGTTCAATATTATAGTCGCAAGATATCCACAAATTTATTACAAAAATACCTTCTTTCTCAGTGAATTGTGCACCTGACAGTGACACTTGTCCTGTGTTTTTTCTCCTGCTACTTTACATGTAGCAGAGTATCTGGATTCTTCATGAGAAGATATGCAGTCTGTAGGAGCCCCACAAGAGTCATGGTTCTTCAAAAGGGAAGACAGTTGGACCTGTTTGAATAAATGAAAAGGTTTTGATATCACCTCACATGACTACGCATGAACCGAGGAAAGTTACTGTTTGATGCAATTTTTCAATATTCAATATTCAATACCTTTAACTTTCTTATTTCCTCTTGGAGTGCTGTAACATCCCCAGAGGCATCTTCATTGACTTTAGCCTGGAAAATCAAAGTAAAGCAACCTTATATCAGGTCAAAAATTCAGAGAAGAGCTTGTAATCAATGAAGAATTACAACTACATTATTCTGGATTAGTTTTGCCCGTTGCGCGAACTTCAGAGTGCTGAGGGTTTCGTTTGTAGAGCTGCAATAAGACAATAACAATCAGGAATACACAAGACAAGGTAAACCCATCAAACAAGAATAGATAATGTTACAAACCAAAGAGATGGGCTGACATTAGCTATTATCATTGTTTTGGAGTTACCCCCTAGAGAATCCTGAAACCAGATCTGAAGTTAGTCCCTATGCAATTACAACAAAAACAAAAAATCAAAGTTTCAGTGCTCCAATAATCATACCTGCAGTAAAAAGGTAAGTCGAGAATCTCTGTAGGGAACATGTCTATGTTTCCCATGTGCCAAATCCACCAGAGACATTATCACTAAGCTAAATTGACAGATGAGTGGAAAAGTGTTAGTAGCTACAAAGATTTTGTAACAAGTATGTAAAAATAGAGCATAGTAAAAGGTATAAGAAATTGTTGGAATCTTATCTTGTCATAAGATTATTAATCTTAAAGTTCATAATCATTTTTAATCTGTCAAATACCTCAAAGCTATTAAACTATCGCCATGCTTTGCATATTTTCAGTTTCATCACAAATTTTCTCCATCAAACGTACGCGTAAACTGACACGTAAACAGGTTTCTGTTAGGATTACCCCAAAGTGGATAAGGACTTGTTAATGTTTGCTGCTTCTTTTAGGCGATCTCCTTCCGCACCTGAGCTTTTCTGCCTGTATATGTATCAAAAATAATTTCAGCAGTCAAAGATGCAAAAGTAACACAGTTAAAAGTACAAGCTACCTTTCAGAACCAGCCAAATCGACCAAGTTTAGTCTGGCAAATCTTGAACGAGTTAGAGAATCTCTCTCCCAGAGGCTCTCGATTGTACACGTGAAAACGCTGTGGGATCTGCTGCTTTCACTGTTCATACGGGTTGCAGCAATCTTCCGGTTTGTTGCTCCCTGAGCATAAGGAAAACATATCAAGTTAAATACTTGAACACTAACTCTTTACATAATGTTTGGGGATGGAGGTCTTGCCTGTAGTAGAAGCTTTAGAACGTCATAAACAGTTCTCACATTGTGTTCTACAAGATTTTCAACATATACTCCTTTTCCCAAGTCTTCTCTGAGCTAAAGTATGGAATTCAAGTTTATGACCTATCTAAAAACAAAAATGCACAGACTGATAAATAATAACCAAGTGATGGAGGAAAAAAATAAATTACTTGCAAATTGGTTGACGATGGTTCCAAGAGGTCAGTTATCTGCTCGTTATATATCTCAAGAAAAGAACATTTGCAACTGAATTTCAATTTTTCATCTCTCCTTCCCTCTTCTTCCTGTTATAAAAGACATTTTTAGTACTGAAATATATTGGCTTGAAGTGATTCGTTGAGAGGAAGTTAGGCACCTACCATTTTAATTCTTGAGAACAGATACTCAAAAATACGAGCAGTAACTCCGCAATCTTCACTAAGGCTTCCCTCTGCCTCAGATATCTCTCCCATCATAGTATAAGTCTTGCCACTACCAGTCTATATGAGAGGAAGGTAAGTTTCTTTTGCACCATGGAAATTCTAACAAGCAGAAACATGAAACATATGATCAATGATCTCACCTGACCGTAGGCGAACACACAGCTATTGTAACCAGACAAGCAATTCTCCACCATGGGTAGTCCAGCAACGCGAAACAGTTTTTCCTGAAAATCAACAAGATACGCATCCAGAACATTATATATCACCACTGTATTCAGGTAACTGCATCACAAAATAACATCTGATTGAAAAAAAGGAAAAGAAGGTAATTAAATCAACAGGTAAGATTATTCATTTTTAAGAATGCTTAGGACCCGAAAAAGCCTCTGAAACTAGTTATTGTTCGTGTTCAAGTGGAACCACATGAATTTGAAATGAGGCTTACCTGAGATATTATTTCACTGGCAATATGGTCAAAGGTGAATCTGGTCTCTGGATGGCCTAACCAGACCAATGTTTGTGGACTCTCCTGTTTCAAACACCTACCATGTCCTTGACTAGCCCTTTCCATTGTACTCAATGGCCTCAGCCTTATCAAAACCTACACCATGTAGAAGGATCCCTAAATTAGTAAGTTCCAAAAAAACTAATTGATCAAGAATCTCCTAAACAATGCACCAACCTGCACATTGTGCTCTTTCCAAAACGAATGATCTTCATTAAGCTCGAAATGTGGAGGTGTTTCCGCAAAGCTAACAGAATCAACCATAGTAATTCCCCTTGGAATCCTTGAGAATGAGCTCGTTCCTCTTCCACCAAAAGACTGAACAACCCGTGCGCCGTTAGCACAACCCCCTCCAAGGGAAACCCTAGCACCGTTCCTAGTGGGCGTACTCTGTGCAGAGTTTGGCTCCGACCGAGACTTCCCATTACGACTAACAATCTTAAGGTTCGAATCATGCATACCGCTCGAATTTCCAGCTCTACCTTCCGAAACTTCAAATCTCTTCTCCGAACCCAGTGTTCGTTGATGCTGCGTTCTTGTACCTTCCAATTTCTGAACCAAATCGAAATCGGATACATGATTTGCCTTCTGCAGTTGACTTGGATCCGGTATCGAATTCAGAGGAGCTCTTGAGGGCGGGAAGAGTGACAAGCTCGCGAACTCGTTCTCTTCCGATTCCGGCATCTCGATCCTCGGGAAGTTTCGAGACATGGTAGATCGAGCACTAGCTTGTACCGTCTTTCAACATGCGTGAACCTTGGATTCGTAAAGAATAAGAAGACGATTCGACTTCAAACGCTTAGTTTTAACAAGAAACTTGTTCAGAAGCTTGAGGATGAAATTAATGCTTACCCAGAGCTTTTGAAGTTTCGAGAGCTATTGTCCAAGCTCAGATTTGAATTGGGCGGAGTGGATTTTCAAAATTAGTAAGTTTACTTTTTATATGATGAACCCTTTTACTTCTTCGATAATACGAATAGGCCCTTTCTTTATCTAGGTTTTCAAATTCGGTGTTCATTTTGAAAACCAACTAGTGACCAAACAAAGATTAGAAGAATAAACCAATCGTCCCTCTATCAACTTTCCCATCATTTGCATATATAATTCAAGTATTCCAAATATTTATTTTGAAATTCTCATTTTATAGCTACAATTCTTCTAAGATACTAGTTTCTTCTATTCAAATTTTCATTTTACAGTATTAGTATGCTTTAGTTATAGACTTATAATGTAGGTTTTAGAGTTTTACATAATATTCATAAACACAGTGGTTACAATAAAATAAAGGGAGCTCAACGGCCCACCTCAAAATAAGTGGTGGTGCAATATAATATCAGCTGTAATAATATTTAATGCCTTGGATCTCTTTATCCAAGAGGTCAAACTAATAATTAAAAACTCAACTGAAAAGTGTAATATTCAAAATTTGTAGTCGTTATGTTAATCTGACGTTTGACAGTCTAGTGAGACTAATACATTCTAAACTCTTTGGCGTTTCTCCAAAAGATTATAGTTTACATGCGATTAATCTACCATCTACATGCAGGTTATTTTACAAACTATATTTTCAATGGAAATTATTAAAAACGGGACAATATTAGAAGATTTAACAAAAGAGAAATTCCATCCAAAAAGTAATCCTAGAATAACAAATTCAAGTTTTTTAGAAATTGACATACGAATATGTTATATATTACAATATAGCGTAAATAAAAGACATGAAAATAGCCAAGATAATTGTTGTATAATTTATGTTTGTAGAATTGCAGCCTCCTTGATTAGCCATACCTCCACCTAAAATAGAAATAAAATACATATAACATCATATATATGTATATATATATATATAACCTACTTTGTCAAAAAAAAAATCTAACCTATTTAAATTAAAAAAAAAAGTCAATGTACTAATACATTATAACCTCTGTAAATTAATACTCGATAAATTAATATCTCGATAAATTATTACATTTCTTCGGTCTTAAATTAGTTTTTCGGTTTAGTTAGTATATCGATAAATTAATAACTCGGTAAATTAATAAAATATCACGGTACTTGTATAGTTGTATTGTTGTCTCGGGACTAAATTGAACAGGAAGCAAATTCCGCACTCAGATTGGAATTAAATAAAAAGTAGACGGATTGACAGAGTAATTACCACATTCTCTCGTAGGGTTGTTGTTGGAACCGGAACATTGGCAAAGAAAGATCTCCGTCTCGGCGTCGAAACCACACGTGCCACCTGACTTCCGGCAACGGTCACAGCCGATCTCTGGCACCGAGTAGGAAAGCTCGATTCCGTACGACCAATCCAAAGGCGCCACGCCTCTCATTTTTCCATTGTCAATCACCGTCGTGTAATGTGAGCAATCCAAGATGTTCATACTCATCACCCGCACCGTATCGTAGCTAGTGAAACAACAATACGGCGTCGTATGAACCGTACTATTACCTAGACGCCCAAATTTCAAAATTTGGGGAAAAAATCGCTACGAAATTTGAAATTCAAATCAGCGATTAATTAAGAACAAAAGATCAAAACAGATTTCATACCATAGGGAGAGGTAGTGTTGAAGATGCGAAAGGAAGTACATGAGCTATAAAGCTCGTCGCAAGAGTGGCCGGCGGCATTAAAACAGAGATTCCGGTAACGATTATGCACCGGAGAGTCGTTGGAACAGTTAAGGAGTGCGAAAATGGTGTCGTACGAAGGTCTTATAAGAGCGTTCTGTATATCCGCCATTTTGAAATCGTGGTGAGGTTGGAGAATCGAGCAAGTAGACATCGCCGGATCGAAGATTACCATAGTGTTCTTCTCGTAATCGATGCTCTGGACTTTGTAGCTTCCCGAAGGAGTGGTGAAATATAGATCGGTGGAGCAATTGAACATTCCTTTGAATTGAGGAGATCCACAACCTTCGTCGATGCCGAACGGGTAGTTTATTGGGATGCTGCCGCAGAATGTTCGGCACGATGTTGCTGCTGAGGTTGTTAATGGCGGAAATGTTAGGGTTGTGACTGTGTAGAGTAACGAGAAGAAGATGAAGAGCTTCGTCATTGTTATCTCTTCTTGTTATCTCTCTTTCCCTTCTATCTTAAAGGTTTATGTAAATTTAAATTTTACATTAAATGAAACCTCGTTATGGTATATAATTATAGATGCATAAATTTGGAAAGTGACCATAAATTTGGAATATTATTACCTTGAAATTGTGTTTTTTTTTTTTTTACTTTTTTGCATTGTTGTGATGTAGTACTTTTTAATGATTTTTTTCCTTGATTTGTTTTGTCAAATACTCAAAATTTATAATCTATTGAAAAATACTTCACGTTATGTCCACTTATTGGATATGTCTAGTTGATTTTATGACATCTCTTACATCATATATATATATACTTCATCAATCTCTATTCTATTTTACCAAAAAAAAAAATCTCTATTTTATTTTATTTTTCATGAACCTATTTCAATTAAAAAAAGAAACAATTGAAAAAGTAGATACAACTCATATGGGTACCATCAAATTCATTAGAAGATTGAACAGACACAATCTACAAGGGTGATTGAGAAACTCAAAGACTAAAAGCTTAGTTGTAAATATCTACATTGTATTATTTCATTTATTTTTTTGGTCGCGACATTGTATTATATCATTTAAACTTGAAAATCATATTGTTTTTATTTTTCTTTTTCATGATCAGATAATAAAAAAAGAAAACAATTGATACAACTCATATGGGTACTATGGAATTCATTAGAAGGATGAACAAACACAATCTAGTAGAGTGATTAAGAAACTCAAAGACGAAAAGCGTAGTTCTAAATAGGGTTTTGTGCAAAAAAACTCTCAAACTCACAATTTTTTGGATAAACTTTCAACTCCATAAAATGCAAATCAATATCGTGATATCAAAAGTAACTCGCAAAATAACCTTCTGTTATATTGACCGACGCCGTGATGTTGTGTAACAGCGTTTAATTCTTCCTTTTAAATATTGTTTAATTTATTAATCCTCAATTTCTCCCAAGATTGAAAGAAGTCGTTGCTACCTGTTTCTGTAAATTGGTCGTTCTTTCTTGTTGAAAATCAAATGAGACAACAAAATTGAAATTCTAAGAGATTGATTTGTAGAAAGCTGTAACAATGGCGGCATCGAAGCCGTCACCAACCGATACCTGGGATTCTACTCTCCCTGGTCCTCCCAGCCGTAACAACTTTGGATCTGCCGATCTCAGTTCCTCCGGTCTCTTCGCCTTCGCCTCTGGCTCCTCCGTCTCTGTCGTAGACTCTCGTTCTCTCCAGCTCGTTTCTACTATCCCTCTCCCTCCTCCTCCTAATGCTCTCTCCTCCTTCGTTACTTCAGTTCGTTGGATCCCTCTCCCTCTCCCCCGCGATCTACTCTCCACTGAACCCTCCGCTTCTCACCTTCTCCTCGCCGTTGCAGATCGTCATGGCCGTGTCGCGCTCGTTGACTTCCATCTACGCTCCGTCGTCGTCTGGCTTAATCCTTCCTCCGATCCTAAGCTTGGGATTCAGGACCTTTGCTGGATTCAAGCTCGACAGGATTCTCATGTCCTTGCCGCAATTTCATCATCTTCTCCGTCTTCTTCGCATGCTTTAGCTGCATTCCCGTTATACTTTGCTAGATTTGCCTTCTCGCCACATTGGAAGAATATACTGTTTGTGACGTTTCCTTGGGAGCTATTGGTGTTTGATCTGCAATATGAGACGCCCCTCTCGACAACGCCATTTGTTGTCTCATTTGATTTTCAACAAGAAAGAACGACCCATTTACAGAAATTGAGGATTAATAAATTAAGAACGACTTTCTTTCAATCTTGGGAGAAATTGAGGATTAATAAATTAAAGAATATTTAAAGGGAAGATTTAAACGCCGTTACACAACATTACGGCGTCGATATAACAGAGGGTTATTTTGCGGGTTACTTTTGATATCACGATATTAACTTGCATTTTTCGGAGTTGAAGGTTTATCTTGCAAAAAATTGCGAGTTTGAAGGTTTTTTTGCACAAAACCCTTCTAAATATCTCCATTGTATTTTTTCATTTAAAAGTTATAAATCATATTGTATTTTTTGGTTTATGTCCCAAATTTCTAAATGTAAGATGACATCTTCGATTGAAACAAAGTGAAAAATGTGTGAAACCTACAACGTACTGATATCAAGTTTCCAACCATCTTCTAGCATGAATCGCATTAATATATGCACATTACACAGTAATGCAAAAAGAGTGACGATCATCAAACTAATTTTGTTGTCGGTTTTTTTACTCACATTGTTAGTTTAGTAGGCCCCGTATGATTCCAAAATACAAGACTTTTGAGTTTTGAGTTTGGACAGCAACTCTGAATCGCGTTCCTACCACTTCCAAGTTGCAAATAACCTTCCATCACCTTTTTGTTTCCAAAAATTAACAAGGACAACTATTCATCATTTTAATAACAAATTTATGCGATTTTGATCAAAACAAATACACATTTTTTTGTTGAGTTAAAATATATACGAATTTAAAATTGATTAAGACAATTTAAGTACCAAAAAATCAACTTTGACAACAATTTAAGTACTAAAATATAAGTTTCGTCTTAATCCCCAAAAAATGAGTTCATATTTTTTTTCAAATATAGCCCATAGTTTAACCAAAGAAAGAGTTGACAAAAAACAAAAAAAGTTTAATGAAAGGAAGAGAAAGATGTCAAGGCTTGCAAAATCTTTAATTTGTATATTAAATAATAGGTAAAAGTAATAGAAAATTAAAACCACCGTATGATATTGAAATCTATAACTTGTAATTTTTGATTAAAAAATCGAATACCAAAACAAGGTAAAAGAGATGAAGGATGAGAATACTAATCTTTTGAATACCAAAATTCTTTTACTCAAAGTATTTCTAACTAAGTTGAATTGAACATGATTTAACATAGTCTAACGCACAACATAAAAAATTAACAAACTTCGTTAACAACATACTTATATTGAATAAATTTGTTTTGTTTTTTGGTCTTCCGTAATATATAAATTAACCTGAATTTTTCCCGCCACTGATGTTCCCCAATTTCATCAGTAAATAAAGAAGCTTGGAGGGAAGAAAATGAAAAAGCAATAAGAAAAAAAAAACAAAAAGGAAACGCAAATGTTCGTCGCCGACGACGACTCAGTTCAGATTGTTCGACTTCTTGACCAGACACTTACTTCCATTGATGGCGGTGCAGTCCGCGAGGCGACGGAGGCTCTGGATCGTCTTTCTACAGAGCTCCCTCACTTCCCTTATCGTCTTCTCTCCATCGCTTCCGGTAAGCCTTTTTTTTTTCTTTTTCTTTTGTACTATAATTTCTACCCGATTTACTTAGCAATTCACTTTCTTCCGAAGCATTGACTTCTGATGAAGAGATGTGATTTTGATTTCCTCGAACCGAATGGAACAATTAGGGTTACGTTGGTACTTGGTTGACTTCACAGTCGTAACGATTTCATGAAATTTGTTAGAGTTATAATTTGGTTTCGTTTTGAAAATAATCCAAATTGAGTAGCCCTTTTGGCTGCTGGATAAGATTTCTGTGTAATTTGATAATCGTGGAGGTAGTTTCTTGAGGAGTATTGACTCCTGAAGCAATATCTTGATTCAGCTGATTCAAAACTCATTCACGGTTGAACTAATTCGGCATATGATCCTTCACCGTTGAATGTGTGCTAGTGCAATTTTTCTGATTGACAGGAGGTGAATATTCCAGCCAAAGAGTTGCCGCTGCAACATATCTGAAGAATTTTACCAGAAGGAGCTCTGGGATTGAAGGGACAATCTCAGAAGTCAGCAAGGAGTTTAAGGATCAGCTCCTCCTAGCTTTGCTTCAGGCAGATCCTGCAGTTCTTAAAGTTTTACTTGAACTGGTAGGCCTATTCAACAAGCTTGTTGCAAATCTTATTTTAACCTCTTGTTCCCGTAAATTTTTAGTTTAATCTTGTGCGCACCTTCATTTTAATTTACTTGTGGCCAGCTCCACATTGTTGTTGTGTCAGAATATGTGAATAAAAATGCATGGCCTGAACTTGTACCAGAGCTGCGCTCTGCTATCGAGAAGAGCAGTTTAATTAGCAATTCAAATTCTAGCTGGAGTACTGTGAACGCTCTGATGGTATTGCTAACAGTTGTAAAGCCTTTTCAGGTATTTGCTACATTCTCTGTCTTAAGAAAAATTATCAAAAATATATTAAGGAAGCGATGAGCTTTAAACTTAGATTTTTAACTCTCTCTACCATCAGCTCTCCTCTTCTGCATCCCGTTTTCCATATATTACGGGATCACCCCTTATTTTGGTTGGGAACTTTTGTCACTTCTGGCTGCAATAGTTAATGAATATTAACTACTTCAAAAAAAATCTGAAAACATGTGTATTTTGAAGTGGTAGTCCTCTATTTTCAACCTGGTCCAGTGTGGTCTGTTAAAATGAGCGTGGCTTATTTTTGTGTGTTTGCTTTGCAGTACTTCCTGCAACCAAAACTTGCAAAGGAGCCAATACCACAACAGCTGGAGGGTATCACGAAAGAAATTCTAGTACCCTTGGTGTCAGTATTACATCGTCTCATTGACAAGGTTAACCTTTTCTCATAGTGTTTTCTTGTTCTTCATCTGCTCACAACTTTATTTAAGATATGTCTGCCCTTTGGTGAGTATTCCTATCTGGTGTGATTCTGAAGCAGGCTTTGACCACACATGGATGGGGTGAACTGGAATTGGAAAAGACACTCCACATTATCTGCAAATGCCTATACTTTTCAGTAAGTCATATCTTCCAGTTTATATTGCAGATAAACGAAGTTTCCAGAACTGTTCTTACATGTCTGGGTGATTGAAATTTGCCATTGATTATTAAATGTAATTTATCAAATTTCATTTCATCTTCATGTTGTCCTATCTACTGTGATTGTTTTTTTAAGACTGTTTTGTGTTTTAGGTGAAGTCCCATATGCCATCTGCTTTGTCACCTTTGCTCGGTTCCTTCTGTCGAGATATGATCAGAATTCTGGACTCCTTGAGTTTTGACTGGAGTGTTACTCCTTCTGATGGGTACTTGATAAGGTTGAAAGCTGGAAAAAGAAGTTTACTCCTCTTTGGCACACTTGTCAGCAGACATAGAAAATACTCTGACAAGTATGTAAACACCTGGATCTTCTTAGCAATGCAGCATTCCCAATGCTTATTTTCCACGCCTAATATATCTGATTTATGCAGATTAGTGCCAGAGATAGTAAACTGCTCAATGAAGATTGTCAAACATAGCTCAAACATCAGTGTATGTATGTTTAGCAATTTGTTCAATTGTTACTTCTTAATCTAATGTTATTAGTGCCTACTATCACATGCAGAAGCTAGGATGCCAAACTGAGAGGATTATATCACTTGCTTTTGATGTAATTTCACGTGTCATGGAAATTGGCCCTGTAAGTTGTTAGAATGTTTACAGCACATCTAAATAGAGTTATCAAATGCCTATAAAAGCAAATATTTCGCACCTTGAAAACAGGGATGGAGATTACTTTCACCCCATTTTTCTTTTTTGTTGGACTCCGCAATCTTTCCAGCCCTGGTGCTGAATGAGAGGGTATGCTTTCTATATCTTAATCTGTGTTGCAAGCATTGCTTACTACCATTATTTCATAAACTTTACTGGTCCTTCTGGGTTGCTTTTGCAAGTAGGACATATCTGAATGGGAAGAAGATGCAGATGAATTCATAAGGAAGAACCTTCCATCTGAACTAGTATGGAAACTTATCTCTCTTTCTCTCTATACGGATTACTTTTGTGTCTATGGTCCAGAAGTTAGGAAATAATATCATTTTCGTTTGGCAGGAAGAAATTTCCGGGTGGAGGGAGGACTTGTTTACAACCAGGAAAAGTGCTATGAACTTACTTGGTGTCCTCGCCATGTCAAAGGTGAAGAAACTACGGTTGTTCATTAACCTATCTCAGCTATTCGTTCATAGGTTTTTATAGGTTGTGATCCAATTCTCATAGGGACCACCAGTCTCTACTACAAATAAAGCTTCCTCAGCTGCATGTAAGCGGAAGAAAGGTGAAAAGAGCAGAAGAAATAGCCAAAGATGCATGGGAGATCTACTGGTGCTTCCATTTTTGTCAAAGTTTCCTGTGCCTTCAAAGAGTTACATACTGGATGCTAATACAGCAGCGTGAGTTCCTAAACATATTCATGACTTCTGATTCTAACTCCTTGACATTCTTGGCAAATGTCTTAACCAAATAAAAAATACTTTGCAAGCTCTGCGCACATGTTTGTTTGACGCAGTGAGTAACATTAAGTTAATGCTTGCAGTGGGTTTTAGAAAATATGTTCTTGTAGTGGAACTTTCAAAACTCGTTTTGCAAGTTGGTATTCCATAATGCCATGTTTCCCAAGCATGTGATCAACTTGTCGATGATATTTTTTCAGTAGACTGAAAATATATTCAATGCGCTCTTATCTTCTTTGCTAGACTTCTCAGACAACTGTTCAACATTTGAAAATGTAATATCGGGTTGGAAGTGCTTCTTGTTAACTGTTCTCTTTCACTTTAATGTTTTCTAGTTTCATTCCCTTTTAATTTGTGATGAAGCTGACTTTGTTGCTACGTCGACATGCCAGCTATTTTGGTGTCCTAATGGCGTATGGTAGCCTGCAAGAGGTGAGTTATTCTGGTTCTCTATTTTTTTTAGGAATTGAGCATTGACTGATATAGTACATAAAATTACGATGGCTCCCTTTTTCCGGCAGTTTATCCAAGAACAAAATCCTGAGTATGTGGCATCTTTTGTCCGTACGCGTGTGCTACCAATATATTCTACAGCTGATTGCACACCGTACTTGGTTGCATCTGCAAATTGGGTACTTGGAGAGCTTGGGTCTTGCCTACCTGAGGTGTAAATTTTACTTTTTCTTAATGCTGTAGATCACCCAAATTTATATATTTATGCAAACCATTTTCTGAATTATTATATTCTTTTAGTCACTGATTAATATTTTACTAACAGTTATCACTTTTTGATTAATTGCTTTATGCTTTCAGGAGATGAATGCAGATATTTTTTCTTCCCTACTGAAGGCATTAGCGATGCCAGATCAGGTGGAGATCTCTTGTTACCCAGTGCGTGTTTCAGCTGCTGGTGGAATAGGTTCACTACTCGAAGTAAGTCAGCACTTATATCAACAATGGCACTCGTAGCATGACGTGATGGCTTGTCATATCTAACTCAAACAATATGTTTGTTCTCTTCAGAACGAGTACCAACCACCTGAATGGTTGCCGCTTCTTCAGATTATAAATGGTAGGATTGGTATTGAGGAGGACGAGGATGGCATTTTGTTACAGCTTCTCAGATCTGTGATCGAATCGGGAAGTCAAGATATTGCCACACATATTCCTTTCATTGTCTCTTCGCTAGTTAGTAAAATGTTGACGTTTATGCATCCTAGTGAAGATCCATGGTCTCAGGTATATTTAATTCCTGCTTTCTTTATATTTTTGCTTATATTTGAAGCTTCAACAACATGAAAATGAGGTAACTGAATGTATTCCTCGTGATTTGAAGTAAAAAACTTGACACATTCTGCTGATGTTTATATCATGCACATTAAATCCTGGACGCTACCAAAATATTTGTAGAATTCCTGTTGTTCCTGGTCTAGTATTGAGGAGGACATTGCAAACTTGCAAGTCAGTTCACTTTTATTTTTTATACCTCTTATATTTTTTTCAACTTAGGCTATTCTAGGTGGTCTTGAGACTTTAGCAGCAATGGCTTCGACTTATGAGAGCTCTAAGCCTGAAGCCAATGAGGAGAATAATCAGGCGACTGAAATATGGCTGACTGGTCAAGGCACCATCAGCAAAGCTTTGTCAGCACTTTTACAGCACGCATGGCTGGTAGTTAAAATCTGTCTTACTCTAATCCCTTTGTGATATCTTTAAACATTATGACTCCATTGTACTTGAAATTGCAGATATTGAAATACGATTCTAATTTTAGGATACTGCTCTGACTTTTATCTTTGCGTGGTTCAGGCAACAGATGTGCCTCCGACTTCATGCATAGATCATTTGTCGACGATGTTGCGGTTCATTGTGATTGCTTCTACTAATTGCAATGTAGTTGTGGAGCTCAGATTAACTGAATTACTCGTAGTTTGGGCCGATATACTTGCTAGCTGGAATGGTTGGGAAGAGTCGGAGGACTTATCAATTTTTGACTGTATAGAAGAAGTTGTGGGTATAAACAACAAATATGGTTTTAGGAGTTTCCTTTTCAGAGATATGCCATCCCCTCCAGCCATGCCAGTGCGTCCACGATCTGTTGTTGAATCCATTGGTTCATTTGTCAGCAAAGCCTTACTTGAGTACCCGTCTGCCGCAAGGAGGGCTTGTTCTTGTGTCCACACATTATTACATGTACCAGACTACTCATCTGATATGGAAGGGGTGGGGAAATCATTGGCAATGGTCTTCAGTGAAGCAGCCTTTTCTCATTTTCTAGCATTGCGTGAGAAACCTTGTACTTTGTGGAGGCCTCTATTACTGGTGATATCATCATGCTATATCTCCTATTCTGATATTGTGGAAGACGCTTTAGAGAAAGTGATATCTGGAGGTTTCGAGTTATGGGCATCTTCATTGGCATTTTCATACTCGCTTACGTTTGATTCCAGTCCAGCGTTAGCATCCGAAGTAAAACTATATGGTGAGTAGATAAATCTTTCATGTGCTGATAGTTCAGAATGATCAAACGTACAGTTACAGTTCACAAGTTGAAACCCGGCTTTATGCAACTGGTCACATGATCTGAGAAGGTTTAGTTGTGTATATAGTAGCTATTTTTTAATCATAAATACATTAGCATGGACTAACAGACCACTTGTCTTCAGTGATGACGCTAGTAAAGGTGATTGAGCAGCTTTTAGATGGAAAGCATGGGAATGCAACTGATGATTTGGCAAGGAAGTGCTTTGTTTCATTGATGGAGGCTTCTCAGAGGCTAAAGGAAGTGAACGAAGAAACAGACAATGATGAAGATGATGGAGAACCCGGAGAAGAAGAGACAGAATCTGAAGAAACTGATTCAAATGACGAGGTTTGATTTGATTTTTAGTACTCGTTATTAAATTACATTCAAAGTATGCTCTGTAATTTATTGTTAAAACTAGTATAAAATAATAAACTCAGATAAGCAATCAATTTGCTGGTCCAGTTGCAAAGTAGTTTATAAACGGCTAGTTTCAAGAAACAACATTGGATCTTCTAGTGATTTGTTTCTTCCCAAATAAGCTATTTCATCTTGTGTCTTTTTTGAACAGGATTCCGAGAGCGATGAATGTGAAGAAACGGAAGAAGAATTTCTGGAAAGGTATGCTAAAGCTGCAGCAGAATTGGAGGATAGTGAAGTGATTGAAGAGGCGGATGAAGAAGATGATGAGCGTGAGATTGATTTGGGTAAGTTACTCTTCACAACAAGACATGAAACAAAGGAGCGCTTTATTTAAAATCGAGATTTTCAAAGTTGTTTAAATACTGATTATGCAGGTTCTCTGAATGAAATCGATCCGCATAAAATGGTTTCATCATTAATGGAGAAGCATCACCAGAAAGTAATAAATCTCGTACCCTCTGAAGTTATCTCAACCTTTATCAATGTTTTTCCTGTGTACACAAGTCTCTTCTCTAAGTGCCACTAAACATTAAACTACAATTTTCTCTTTCTTTAAGTGTTGGTGTGGTTTCGTTCATGATGTGTCTATGATTCTGAGTCAGTTTTGTGTTTCATGTTTCATTGAGACTTTTGAGCCATTCGAAGACGTTTAAAACTTGTCAGATCAAAAAGTCTTTGATGGTCTCTGAATTGACTTTAGACATGAAAAAAAAAAAAAAATCTTTTATAGTCAGAGTAATTAGAGATATTATTGTAAGAAAAATCTGTATTACGCTGTTACAGAATTTTCAATATTGTTCATTTATTTTTAATGGTATCGACTTTACATGGATTTTACATATTTGGATAATGTAGGCCATACAAATCTGGCAACAAAAGACCTTTATTTACCGTTTCGGGTAAGGGATCTTTCAAACCATTGGCCATAAACCTACCTGTAAAGGTCAATATCAAGGGTATTATTGACTTTAACATCACTTAGATTCTTCGATTAAAAAACGCTGCGTATTGCAAACAAAACAGTGGAATCTGTCTTTACGCGTCTTCTGGGTTTCTATATTCCATTTTCCTCAGTCAGTTCTCACTCAGCAAATCTTCTTCATTTCTCTCTCCCTCACTCTTCTCAGTGTTAGGGTTTCGATTCGGCAGATTAAATTATTTCAACTATTTCTGCTGATCTTGCTCTCCTAACCTCTCTTGCTCTCTCTATCTCTCTGTCACTCTTCTCTCTGTCACTCTACCTCTTTGTCGGTACCCAATTCTTCTTTCTCGAAGAACTGTTTAGGTCAAGTATGACTTAATTCTGCCAAATTTCTGGTATCGTGATCAAATTTCTGCTACATTTTGTCTGCTTATGTCTCGATGTTGTTTTAATAAGCATATTTGCTTTCGTTTCTAGTATATAGCTTCACGTCGATGTAAGCTTCAATGCATTTCGTTCCGTAGGCATACGGTTCCTTAGCAAATCTGAATATTTGCATTTTAAGCTGTTTGTGATTTCAATGGTGTTTCCGTTTTTAGATTTTAGATTTTAGGTTTCCGTCCATGTAGCATAATACGGTTTCTCTGCTTAGTTTTAGAGCTCTCTTTTTCGTTTGACGTGACTGTCCAAGTTTTTGTTTAGAATTTATAAATTTTGTTGTAGTGGAGCTCTCTTTTCCTGTAGCAAAAGATTCTTAGGAATCACATGTATCTGATAGTTTTGCTACCGTGCTAGTTTCTCTCTATTCTGGGGTTTGTATCTTCACTGAAAAATCTGTTTTTAGGCTTTAGCTGATTTCTTTAGTTTATTCGTTAAATAGGTCATGAAAGTCCCATGTTTTGACCTTTTTATGTATAATTTTTCAGATTTTTATTCAAATTCGATTGAGCAAAATATTTTATCATATCAATTGAAGCAATGTATACCGAGGGAGCCCCTGATTTTGTCATTGACCAGAGCCAGAGCATGTATTATCCCGCTTATTACTGTTCAGGTTGACAGCTGGTTCACGAAATTACCTATCACTCTTGCTTTCATCGTTGTGAATTCCCTTATTTACTGGATTTTTTTTCAGGTTATGATTCATCCGTCGAATGGGAGAACCGTCAGGTTATTGTTGGTGTAGATGGTTCAGAGGTTCAATACATGGTGCGTGAACCTCTCACAATAGTCATTCACAGAACTTTCTGTTTTTTTTGTTACCGTCTCATCTGCTAACATTCTAATCTTGCGTCTTCAGGGTGGGCAAAATGAATATTCTCCATATATATGCTATACACCAAATTATGGATATGCACAGTCTCCTTACAATCCGTACAATCCTTACATACCAGGCGCTTCAATAGGCGTTGACTCTTCATTTGATGGATTCCAACAATATTACTCCAACGCCCCCTATGAAAATGCTGCATCTTCACCTACTTATGTTCCATATGTTATTCAGCCTGATATGGTCTCAAATAGGTCAACAGACTCTTTGGTAGCGACTGAATTAGCCAATGGTGGTCAATCTGATGTAAAAGGATCCAGACAGAGAAATGGTTCAGCTATTGCCGGGTTCCCAAAAGATGCTCCAAAATCTTCAACAGTGAATTCTTTGGGTAGGACCTATGACTATGAGAAGCTAAGGTCTAGCACTGGACAGAATAAACAGCCAGGAATCTCCAAGAATGTTTCCACTCCAGCTTCTGTACATTCTCGCCAGGTGATTCTCGTATAAAATAATTCATGAGTCTGTTTTCTTTTGAATTTTGGGTGTGCTTATGCCTTACGAGGAGTGTTTTGTTGATAATACAGTGCTATCTTAGTCATTCATTCCTATGTTGATTCTAGAGTGTGTATGTTTTTGCAGGGAAAAACTGCTTCCGTTGACATTGTTTCCAGCAGCAGACTCTTGTCTTATGGGCAATTAGACATTGCTAATGGGTTTTCATCCTTTGCTTCAAATAGTTACAAGCCTCGTTCCAAGATGTATAATGGCAGAGGTGATAATGACCTAACTCGAAGTCCAGATACGAGCGAACAATATCGAGGTCCAAGACCGAGAAGATCAAGAAATCAACTAATTGTCAAAGCTTATACAACCAAAGCTGGAAATGCTGATGCAGAAGGAAACATTGTGATAAATCCTGATCAATTTTATAAAGATATCAGAATCGATTACACCAATGCCAAGTTTTTTGTGATAAAATCTTATAGTGAAGATGATGTCCACAAGAGCATCAAATACGGTGTCTGGTCATCAACATTGCATGGGAACAAGAAATTGCAGAGTGTATATGAAGATGCTCAGAGAATAGCCACCGAGAAGTCTTGTGAATGCCCTATTTTCTTATTCTTTTCTGTGAGTCCATTCTTCTCTTTTTGTCCCTCATGCTAGTGTGCTTGCATTCATACTTTGGACATATGTTGTTCCCTCGTTTTAGGTCAATGCCAGTGGTCTGTTCTGTGGCATGGCTGAGATGACTGGTCCAGTTTCCTTAGTCCGAGACATGGATTTTTGGCAGCAAGACAAATGGAGTGGAAGCTTTCCTGTCAAATGGCACGTAATTAAAGATATTCCTAATAGCTACTTCAGGCACATTATTTTACACAATAACGAGAATAAGCCAGTGACCAACAGCCGAGACACACAAGAGGTGACTTTTTTTTTATCTTGACACTTCACTTGTAGACCAGATTCCAAGAACTCTGACATCTCAATCTTATCATTCTCGTTTGTGTGCAGATAATGCTGAAACAAGGACTCGAGGTGCTAAAACTATTCAAAAATCATGCGGAAAAGACTTCGCTTTTAGATGATTTTATGTACTACGAAAACCGCCAGAGACTCATGCAGGAAGAGAAAACTAGACTTCCATTCAGGACCTTTCACAGCCCATTGCCCGTGCCCAAACCAGATATTTCTGGCAGAAGCAAGATATTCTCCAAAGATGTCGTTAAGAAACCTTCAGTGACCTTGGCAGAAACAGAAATTGTGCAGTTAAAAAACTCAGATGGGTATGAAAAGAGCAATACAGAGGAACCTAGAGAAGATTTTACTCCTACCACTCTGAAGATTGGCTCTCTCACCATTAAACCGACTGCTGGTACCACCTTTAACCCAACCCAAACCAAGTCTAAACCAGCCTCATCTCTCAGCTCTGACCACAAGTCGGACACCTCCGAAGAGATGACTGAGTCTCTGGCTGATGAGATCATCAGAGTAGGATCGTTGCCCATAAAAGTAAAGGGAGTTGCAGATTCATCCTCGAAGATCGTAGCGGGTGGTACAACTCCTCTCAACTCCAGATCACTACATAAGTAAACCAGGGTTTCAACATTGTCTGTCTAACTTGTTTATGCATAACATAAAGCATGGTCAATATGGTTCGAGAAAGAGATTGAGTATGTATAGATTGGTTCTACCCTTAAAAGGGTCTGATTGGTGGTTTGAGAATACTTGTTCATCATCGCAGTTTGATCAAATGATTGTTACCAGCGGTTCGGTTATGGTTTGTTGGGTTTGATTAAAGAGTTGGTTCCATCTTTTGATCGAAATTTCTGTGTGTTTGTCATGCCATATTTACGTATGCGACTGATGTTTCTTTTTTTTCAGCATCATCTATTTTCAGTTTGTTCCAAACTCAAAATGATCGTTGAACTTATACACACCGACTTATAGTAATGGTTGGCGCCGATGAACTATACTTAGATTTTTGTTATCCTTGAAGTTTTGGGCCGAGGCCCGTATTATTCTCGAGCGAGTAACCTTACTTAGTTGACTGAACCGTCTCAATATAAAAAGACTGAAGGCGTGGAAGTAAAATCCTAATCACCATTTCTTCAAATCCTAAAGACGACCTAATTACCATTTCTTTGATCTTCGTTGAAACAATGACGAAGATTTCCGATCTTCCACGGGATTTGGAAGAGGAGGTACTCTATAGGGTTCCCGTAACATCACTGAGAGCAATACGAATTACTTGCAAAAACTGGAACACATTATCCAAACGTCGGAGCTTTACAAAGAAGCAAATAGGTCAAGCAAAAGCAGAAGCAAGTAAAGGAGTTTCAAGCGATGATGACGATGAATCATAGGCTCTATCTGATGAGCGTCAATCTAGATGGAATTCAAAAAGACGACAACGTTGAATCATCTATGAAGCAGAAAAGTAAACTTATTAGCCTAACCGATGCTGATCGAATCAGTGTATCTCAAGTCTATCACAGCCATGGTTTATTGTTATGCATGGAAAAAACTCTAAGCTTGTGGTTTGGAATCCTTATTGTGGGCAAACAAGGTTGATCGAACCTAGAGATTCTTACAGCGAATGGGACATCTACGCTCTCGGATACGAGGTCAAGAACAACGCTAATCGAAGCCACAAAATTTTGAGATATTTGGATGCATTCGAGGACATGAGCGACACGAGTGTAGAGCCTCGAACTAGAATTTGCGAGTTTGAAATCTATAACTTTGACTCTAACTCATGGAAGGCTATAGAGGTTACTCCCGACTGGGATATATATTTTTGTCACCGTGGCGTGAGTCTCAAGGGCAATACTTACTGGTTTGCTCAAGAGAAGATCCCACCACGTGAAGAAGGAGAGATTGAAGAGATACCACAAGGTGAGATAGAAAACGTTTATGATGAAGAGATCCCTAGTTTCTTACTATGTTTTGTTTTTACAACAGAGAAATTTGGACCACGTCTGCCTCTGCCATTTCAACCTTGTGTGAATGATACTGTAACTGTAACTCTATCTTGTGTTAGCTAGAGAGGAGAAACTTGCGGTGTTATATCAGCGATGGGATGTAATGTGGACGGAGATATGGATTAGTAATAAGATTGAGCCTAATGAAGTGTCGTGGAGCAAGTTGTTCTTACCAATGGGTTGGATGAGACCACTCGAGGTTACATCTGCGAGGAGAAAAAACTCGCGGTGGTTTTCGATAAAGGCAATAGTGTACATAACCCCACTCGCAACACAGCTTACATAGCTGGAGAAGATAGATATAGCAAACAAGTGGATCTCGGAGAATCTGTACATGAATATTGTTTTCCACTTGTGTGCTCTTATGTTCCAAGTTGTGTGCAAATCTAGCAACCTGCACCACCAGGAGGCTAAAAGGAAGAAACCACGTTACTAATTTAGTTCATTTACAAGACCTAGAATTTGTTTTCTTTTGTCAATTGTTCTTTGAACAATATTAGTCAATTACTAATGTGTGCTATAAGGAAGAAGAAATAAATTGTTTCAATTTTAAATATTTATACATTGTAATTTTATACACTCCTCATAGGGCTCTGTCAAAACCCATTCGAGTCACATTACCCCGGCCGGTGGTGCAGTTAGTTTCAATTAAATCAACATGTCTTTCTTTTTTTTTTTTTTTTTCTCATATCCAAAGATGTCTTCAAGAACCTGATTGGTGGCTTGAGAATCCATGTTCAGTTTGGTCAAATGATATTTTCTAGCATTTTGGTTTATTGGGTTTGATTTAAAAGTTGGTTGCATTTTTTTAGTTTTTGATCAAAGTTTCTGTGTTTTGTCATGTTATATTAATGTATGTTAGGGGTGCCTCCTCTTAGTTTTTTTTTTTTTTTTTTTTTTTATCGACTTGCATTAATTATTATATTGTAAAAGGAGGATATAAAAATCGATACAACCAGTTCGGTGGGATAGAAAAAGAATTAAAAGATGTAGAAGATGAAATTGCCTTCCGTGCTAGTTGATCAGCTGCCGAGTTCCTTTCGCGATTAATGAAACCCAAAGAGGATGATGGTAGTTTCGATATCCAGAAGCGAATGTCATAAAGAAGAGTCCCCAAATCGATATGATCACCATTAGTATTAATCAAACGGACTAGTTCTTGATTATCGCTTTCAAACCATATATACCGATATCCCGATGCCCATATGACATGAAGAACATGTAAAAAACCCAAAGCTTCGGCTTGTAAAGCCGATGATGTTGGAGGTAGTTTAGCATTGCCTCCTCTTAGTTTAGCGCGAACGAAATTGTGTCAAGTAATATTACATCTAAATAAAAAATTAATAAAATTCGTTTTGAAGTTATTTTTTTTTCAAAAAAAATGGTGTTTTATATGTCAATTTTTAACTTATTTTCAGAATGACCTCTTATCCAAAGCTAAATCCTTTGTATTAAGTTTATTATGATTTAGTTTTGACTATATTAAATAGGGATATGTTGTATAATTAAATAATTTATTAATATGTGTAGAATTTTAAAATAATATTTTTTATAAAAAATATAGAGGAAGAATCATTCTCAAAGTTAGGGAGTAGTTCCTTGGTTTCATCGAATTTAGATGTTTTTACACTTTGTTTACATGAATAATTTTTTTAACAACATCGAATATGTATTTATTAAAAGTAACTAAACAATAATTATATAAGTTCTTATTTTAATCAATACACTAAAAGTCCTAAAGTCTTTCCATAGGTTGACACATCAGCTTTTTTTAAGCTTTCTGCATCTGACACCTCAGCAAAAAACAGTAGTCAATCACAATATTTCAAATAATACACATAAGCTAAGCTTATTGTTTAACTTATTGTGATGGACTACATATTTTAAAATATGGGCTTATTTTATAAAATGCAAAAGTATTTGCAAGTAATATTTAATGTTTTATGGGCTTTATAGTTAGCTTTTTAATTTCAAACTAAACTAAAAGCAAATTTGATCTTATAATTGGGCTTTATAATTAGTTTTTTTTTTTTAATTTCAAACTTAAACTAAAAGCAAAATTGATATTATTAATAAATTATTTTATGAGCTTTTAAACTTTAAATTAAAATCGGAAAAAATCCTCTTACAACCAATGATTACTTAACTTTTTACATTTTCAATTAGAAAAATAATCTCTAATCTTAGATTAGTTAAAACGACGACATTGTTCGACGTGTCGTTAAATATGAGACAACCAAGTCCAAATGAAGGATGAGAATTATGGGATTGGATAACATAAATATACTCTAAAATTGAAAACAATATATTTTCTTTATTAAACATCTATTAATTATTTTTTCCCAAAAATTAAGGTTTAAATTAGTTTCCAAAAGAAGGTTACTTGAATAATTATAATAATATTTGGAATAAACTATTTAAAATATTACTAAAAATGACAATAAAAAAATTAGTTATATAAATATCTAAATTAAAAATACTATTCTAAAATCAAAGATAATGAAACAAAAATTTACTCTAAAACTATACTCGTATACGTATACAAAGATACAAGACAAACTAACCATTACCATTATTAAATATGATTTATGTTTGACTAAAAATGATTTACCAAAATATCTCGCAGCATACTGCGGGTATTTTCCTAGGGAATAACGGAGGTAAAATCATGAGAAAATGATTTCAAAGAGGCAACTACCGGATAGATTAAATTCAGAGATGTTTTAATTATAAGTTAAAAAATTTATGGTGTATTTCTTTTTTGTATATTTTTTTTGTCTAAAATATTTTTTTTAATAAAAATATATATTAAATTAGTAAATACAAACACAACGACTCAGAGAATAAAACAGTTAGATTGTTGTAAGAGTCAAAAAAATTGTAATGAATGAGAAACATCTCCAAACTCAAGAGTAATCCAATATGTGAGTTGATTATGAGAAATGTCTTAACTTTTCTAGAATTTAATTTCACATTAAAATTTTAGGATTTTTCCGTTAAAGTTATTGTAAAAAAAATTCAAGTTTTTGATGTTGATATAATTGATGAGAGATTCAAGATAAATCTTAAGATACTATTTCCATAGAACTGAGATACGACAAAAATCGCAGGAATAAAAAGAAACTGAAGATTGGAATGGAGATTTTGTTGTATGAAATATCAAAGATTCAAAGTTTCTTGTTTCTATGAAAATATTATTTTGGTAACTTTTCGGTGAAGTTATTGTAAGAAAGAGTTATACAATTATGATTTCAGTATTTAGGGAAAAAATTTCATGGATGATTCTGATTAGGTTAACGAGAGAAAAAATATTTTACGTTGACTTAAGCTCAAGGAAAAAAGAAAAAGAAATGTTGAGGTCAATACCGACAATATTAATTCTTAAAATGTTTTGATTTGTGCATGTATTTGTTTTTTATATTTTTATGCTAAAACAAAAAATAATTAAGCAAAATATATTAACTTAATAAATATTAAATAAATTATATAAAAAAATTTCTGCCAGCGTAGCTCGGGTATTTATCTAGTATAGGTAATAAATATAAATCTTATACAAATTTAGCAACGTAACTGCTCACATTGTCGACCGTTTTTTCTTCGTCGTTTGTTCTTTAGGGCCGCTGACACTCGTCGGCGGCTCATGTTTCTCTCTTGTTTTAATTTTATCCTCTTTTAATCTAAATGATTGATGATCTCCTGTCAATTGAAACGTCGATTTACTAAAACTTATGTTCTTGCTGTATTTGACGTACAGATCCATCTTGACGTTATCTCTGCTATGCTCTTTATCTTTTGTTACACCAATTTTGCAAAAAAAATCTGTTTAGCAACAAAGGAATGAGAGACACAACATATGCAATGCTTCTCGTTTATCTCCTTCCTACTTCGTGACTTTATGTTAGTTTTTACATAGTAACCACCCTTCTTATCTTTCTTGAAACGTTTTTCCAGTATACCACATGGTAATGTTATCGGCGTCATAGTTTGGATATTTTTTTCGAACCAGTTTAGTCAATTTGGTTTAAGATTGAAGCGATGTTCGTTGCAAACTTCATTATCTATCACCTTTATGGTTTGGATATACATTTTGTTTCTTAAAATGACACTAATACGGATTAATTGGTATCAAATGTTGATTGTTCCAAACTATCAACAAAAGCAATAAGTTTTGTAATACTAGGTATAAATTGGAGTTTCTACAAAAAACAGTTAACGATGCACAAATTTTCATATAAAAAAATTTGACATATATTTTTGCTTATGAACTAGATTTTGTAACGACTTTGTTTTGTTACCAATAAATTTGTTTAGCCGAGAAAAAAACATTAAGTTGGTGTTTTGTCTGGGTACGGCGAATAACCAAACTTCTATGATCTGGACCGTTCATTTTCCTCACGCGCTCGATCTACCGGACTGCTCGGAGTTTTCATTAAGGGGAATCAATAAACTCCGAATTCACGCGCCGCGGTTCATTGCGATCAAGTTCTTACTACTCCTTAGCTTTCCTTCTCCTCCGGAGTAGACTCGATTTGGTGAGACGCGGACCATCGCACAGGCATGCACCTTCTCCTTCCTCACTCTTTCTCTATATTGTTACCCTTTGTCGCAATCTCTGGAATTTGTGTGAAATCTGGCTTGTACTTTATAAGTGTCACTCGTGGTTTCATCTATATTTCTTCGAGGATTGTTCTATTTTTTGGGGGTTTACGACTTTATTCATTTCATCTCCTCCCTTGCCGTTTATGGGAGAATCATCATTGAGCAAGAAGCTGCTGATTTTTTTTAATTTTTTTTTCATTTAAGTTTTATCTTTGTTTTCATTTTTAAAAACAAGGTGACACTGACACATTTTCCTTGGGTATTTGCAGGCTTTCATGCCATAAATTTTATCTTGCTTTTGGAGATTTTGGACTAAATGGTATGGAATTTGTTATTTTGGGAGTGTTATCTTTTTGAATCACTTTTTTTATGTGTTGCATGTTTTTCATAAGTTTGTGGAATCTTGCAGGGTGATTTGCGTAGACGAAACGGAGGTGGAGGTTCCTCCGATCATGAAAGGACTCAGCAGATACTGTTTCCAAAACCAGAGACCTTGGATTTTGACTTGCCCTGTGACACGTCTTATCCCCAGCAGATTGGTGTATGTTTAGCTTTTTATACCTAGAGGACACATATGGCTTGGATTCTTAAATATTTACTGTGTCGACAATTTAGTTTAAATGGTCTTTTGGTGTCTGTATACCGTCTCATTACGTTTCTAAATATACTTGAACATCTTTTGAAAAACCTAAACAACATGTGAAAAAACAATCAGTGGTTTAGGAAGGTTCTTATTTTTTCCTACTTGATGTGCAGGACAATGCTGCTAGTTCTTCTGGAAGTCATGTTAAATCATTGCTGACTGAGATGGGATTTTGCCCAACTCTTGTTCAGAAAGCAATTGATGATAATGGTATTCTAAAGTTTCCTGTAGAAAATGTGTTCTTATGAAAGGCTTCCGTAAATGCTAACTTTTATTTAGGGGATATGATTACTGAGGTTGCCTTTTCACATTCAGGTGAAGATGATTTTGAATTGTTATTAGAGATTCTCACTAAGAGTACTGTGACAGAACATCCTGGACCCAGCTATCATGGGCTAATGGAACCCAAACCGGTAATGCACATACTGTTGATGCACAAGTCTTGTATTTTATTCGGTGTAGTTTCTTAATGTTTCTTGCTTTTCTCTGACAGGAGCCTGATATCGAATACGAAACCGATGGTAGAAGGATAGCATTACTAACAATGAAGTTTCCAGAAAATTTAGTTGACTTTGCATTGGATAGGCTTGGTAATGTATTCACAATGACTTTGGCTTTCCATTTTATAATTCAAAAATCTTACAAAGGTTGCAGCATTTATTTCCGTCCTAGCTCTTCATGGTATGGGTTTTACATATTAGCATTTATTCTTATCAGGTTATGTTTTTTGAGTGGCTAGAAGTCGTGTACATTGCAAAATGGACCAAATTCCTCAATATTGCAAAATTACTTTTTTGTCTTCTAGTAGATTAATGTCTCTTCATACTGGAACGTCTAATTATTTGACATGTAAAGTAGACGAAACTGAGGAAACTTATACGTCATAATATGAAGCCAAAATATATTTCTGACTAGAGAAATAACATCTATGAAGCTGTTGTTTAATAATGCTTAAGCAGGAATCCATTGTCTGTGACCATATTAGACATTTCATATAGTTTTAAGAAAATCAATACTTACGCTATTCAAAGCTATTCAGAAACTTAGCAGGCAGAAAGCAGCTATCTTCATGATTGTCTTTTCTGCGTGATAGGTAAAGACGCGCCAGTCGATGAGATGGTGGACTTCATTGTTGCTGCTCAATTAGCTGAAAAGTATGCGGAGGAATCCGAAGACTCACTTGATGGTGCTGAAATTAATGAAGAAGATGAAGATGTCGCTCCAGTAACTGCTCGGGGACCTGAGGTCTTTGGTGCTTTCGATATTAGCTGTTGATTTTCTTGTCAATGTTTTAATCATCCTTTATGTCCTTTTGTTGGTTCCCTTAGTCAGTTCCAGTTTCCACTACCTTTCTTTTGTCTTCATTTTGTATTATTCATGTTGTTGTTACCTTTATTACCTCTAACCTTTGTTTTGTGCTTTACATTCAGGTTCCCAATGAACTATTGTTTGAGACAATGGACAAGACTTTGCATTTACTTGAAATGGGATTCTCTAATGATGAAATTTCAATGGCAATTGAGAAGATCGGTGAGCAACTTAGGCACTTATCTGTTCAATCCATGACTATTATATGTATGAAAGAAACAATATAGACATGAAACCTATATTGTTTATGTTGTTGGGGGTGATTAAGATAATTTTAGGGTGAAAAGTTCTATAACTTATTTTGCAGCCTATCATGTTGTACTGATAAATATTCTATTTTGCACCTCTTCAGGTACAAAAGGTCAGATTTCTGACCTTGCTGAGTCAATTGTTACTGGTGAAGTTCCTAGTGTATGCCATGATGACCTTGAAGATATAGAAAAGGTATGTTCATTCTAATTTTCTGAAGTAATTTTTTTCTCGCCCTTAAATGATGCACTTGTGAAGTGCTGTGCTGAAACTAGAGCCTTTGCTGCTGCTACTTAACCCAAACCATCTCATTCTCTTCTATTAATTGAATTTAGATATTGTTGGAGTTTAATTCAATGATATTTGGTGCTACTGTAGAAAGTTTCAGCGGCTTCTCCTGCAGTGAATCGTACATGTCTTTCAAAGAGTTGGAGATTTATTGGTGTTGGTGGGGGTTCGTCGACTGGCACTGCTAATATTAAACCAGATCCTGGTATTGACTCTTTTCCTTTCCCTGCCACTGCCAATGCCGGAGAGACCTCGAAGGGTAAACGACCGAAAGATGAGGATGAGAATCCAAATCCCTACCCTGATGAACGCACTGACTACGATGACAGAGGGAAACGGTTAAGACCTGAATATATGGGAGACTCAAGCTCGTTTATGGAAACCCCATGGATGCAAGATGAGTTGAAAGAGAACACATATGAATTTCCCAGTGTAATGCAGCCACGTTTGTCCCAGATTCTTGGCCCAAATGTAGCCAAACGACCTTATTTCTTCTATGGAAACTTAGGTGAACTATCTCCTAGCTGGTGGTCAAAGATCTCGTCTTTCTTGTTTGGAATTCACCCCGAACATGTAGATACTCGGTTGTGTTCACCCCTCTGTAGGACAGAAGGATACCTGCACAATCTTCCCATTCAAAACCGGTTCAATATCCTCCCAAAGCCTCGGTTAACTATACAAGACGCTATGCCACATATGAAGAGTTGGTGGCCACAATGGGATATCAGAAAGCATCTGAATGGCGGCTCGTGTTCTAGAACAAATGATGTAACTCTTGTCTGTGAACGAATTGGACGCCGTATAGCTGAATGCAGGGGAAAGCCTACTCAACAAGACCAGACTCTAATACTTCGACACTGTCACACCTCAAATCTCATATGGATTGCTCCAAACATCCTCTCACCTCTGGAGCCTGAACATCTGGAGTGCATTATGGGATATCCAACAAACCACACGAACATCGGTGGTGGAAGATTGGCGGAAAGATTGAAGTTGTTTGATTACTGCTTCCAAACAGACACATTGGGTTACCATCTCTCTGTACTCAAGTCTATGTTCCCCGAAGGGTTAACAGTTTTATCACTCTTTAGCGGGATTGGTGGTGCAGAAATTGCATTGGACCGCCTTGGAATCCATCTAAAAGGCGTAGTCTCGGTAGAGTTCTGTGGATTGAGCCGTAACATACTGAAAAGATGGTGGCAGACTTCAGGAAAAACCGGAGAGCTTGTGCAGATTGAAGACATCAAGAGCTTAACGACAAACAAGCTGGAGACTTTGGTGCAGAGATTTGGGGGATTTGACTTTGTCATTTGCCAGAACCCATCAACACCACCTGATCTCTCTAAAGAAACCTCAAGAAGCGAAGCCTGTGAATTTGACTATACTTTGTTTAACGAGTTTGTCCGTGTCTCAAAACGTGTCAGAGATATTATGGAGTTAAGTTGACCAAGTGCCTTTACTTTCTCAAGAACCTGGAGACTTGTCTCATCTTAGGAGTCTGCCATTTTCTTTTCTGAAGGTAACTCGGTCAATCTTGGAGACTTTCCATGGTTGGAATCTCTTAGAGAACTTTTTTAAAATTGATGCTTTAATGCATCAGTTTGTGTGTTCCATAATCCGCATCGAACGTGGGCTTGTTCATTTTTTATAGCTATGCTATTTCTTAGAGAGATAAGCAGTGACTCATGTAGGTCAATGTTGTTGTATTATGTTCTCAGTTATGTAAAATATTAGCACTTTTTCTGAATTCGTTCTGTTTAGCTCAATGTTAGTTGGTTGCATTCATACTCATTCTCATTTGAAAGGGTTCATTTTTAGACTCATTTCGTCAAACTAAGATAATGATCTGAAGTGTCTAATATAAAATATAAACTATAATCTAAACCAGAGTCGAAATACAGTACATTTGACTTGAAGTAGATAACCACTTGAATGATTGCATACCAAAATCATCAATGTTGAGTCACGGTCGCTACACGATGAAGTCTTTTGTTAAAGCCAACTTAGTTGCATTATTAGCTTACAAGCCTTGAACCAGAGAGAGAGAGAGAGAGAGAAAGAGTATAACAATGGGAGTCTGCAACCAGACTGCATCAGGATCTCTGGCTAACCTTGCCTCCTGTCAGCTTTGCCGACTCAAACAACATGTGATTGATGAGTCCCCGAGCAGCACTGCCAAATACCAGTATCAGAAAATTTTGAGTCTTCCAAACTTTTCAAATAGATGTATACATATCCCAAGAGTATTCTGTAATATACGATCTCACGCAGCTGTATGTGTGCGCATGTGTTTTTGTGTGAAACATCATCTTTTTTACAACATCATCAACGAGCATGTTGTACATTTTATCTAACCAGTAATCACAAGGTTTTATAGCTATAGCATTCACTAAAGATTGGGGAGAAAGAAAACTCACTCATCTTTAAGCTTCTGAATCTTCTCAGGGTCTGTCTCATTCATGTGTTTCTTAAATTGTTGCCTCACCATACCAACCACTAGCTCAGTGTTGTGTTGCTGCAAGACAAACGAGTAAACAGAACAAAGTTCACTTCCTATATCTCCTCCACTCCAGGATATCTAATCCTATCAGAAAAGCACAAATCTCTTTCTCGTGGAATCAAAACACATCTGATGATATGATATCAATCTCAACCTTTTGTGGCTGCATCATATCAAATAACTATAAAAATCTCCAGGCTTCAATCAAACTGAATTCTTGTATAACGACCTTAAGTGGGTCAAGAGAATTGACTCTAAAAAGTACCAATAGACGCGAGTTCTTGGGCGCAGCCTCAAAAACAAATAATCCTGACTCTAAATGAAAAAAACTCTCTACATTCTGCTCTGAGTTACTAGGAGACTAAATAGACAAAACATGTAAAAATGAAATCATAATATCCAAGCATTATACTACAAACAAGAATGACAATCAAACCAAGCAAAATCCCATTGAAAGCAACAGAGTGTTTAAGTCTGACAAAGCAGGTTCATATTCAAAGCTCAGAGAAACAATTAGTACTAAATCTCACCTGCTTACCAATAAATTTAGCTCTACGAAGACATTCTCGGTACAACTGCCCATAAAAAAAAAAGAGACGAATAAATAGATCGCTGAAATAGCATCAAAGTAAGAAAAAACAAATCACAAGTTAAAGGAGGACACTGTTACTGACCCTAACCACATTGTTAGCGAGTTCAGGAGGCAGAGAAGTTTGCAGAGACGGCATTTTCACAGGAGATCTTGAGGCTTCTTCAATTATAGTTTCCTATTACGTAAACACAAGATCGCAACTACCGATCAGAAAAGACGATGAAATACACAGAACCAAAACCCCTAAACCCTGAAGCTGCTGTCACTGAAGACCAAAGCTTTGTTTTTCAAGTCCCAACCCCAAATAAAATTGATAGAAAAGAAGCTGTCACTTTTACAAAAAAAAAAAAAAAAAATTACAATTCGGCAGCCATTAAAATACCAATCAGATACTCATTTAGATCGTCAACACAAAATGAAGAAGGCAAAGATATTGGAATTAAAGAGAGGAAATAGATGGACATCAAATACAACATTCTAAGAGTTGGAGGGAGAGAAAGACAACTAGATCCAGGCTTACCGGAGAACCGGACGGCGAAATTTCGAGCTTGAGAGAGACGGAGAGAAGCAGGCATTCAACGGTGACAGCTTCCGATTTCAAGCTTCGATACAATTTATTTTTACAAAAGGCCCAAAACGTAGTGGCCCATTTACAAGTCAAATATTCGAAACAATCTTATCCGTCCATTGTTTGCGTTACTAACCGTAGATTAAATCGTCCCAGAGGGAAATAAATAATATCCTACGTGGATATATATATATAGCTTCAGAGTTCAGACTCCAGTAGCATTTCCCGCCAAAATGATAGATAAGATCCTAGAAACATTTAACATTGACAGTAGTAACAAAACAATTCACGTCCGTCCACTGTTTGCTTTTTATCAAACGTCCCATTTCACAGTCTCGATAATAAACCCCGTTGACAGAAAAAGAAGCCAATAATGAAACGCCACGTAGCACATGAAATGAATTGCTCCAGTACTGTTCCCGCCTATATCAGAACTAAGTAGCATAATCAAATCAACTTTTTTTCCCCAAATCCGAAACCCTAACATTTCTCTCCCCTCAAACACAGCAACGCTTCTATGGAAGACGGTGATCTCGCCTCCGGTTCAGGTCCTATTTCATTACTCTTGACCCCTAATTTAGGGTTTCTGAATCTATCTGTGTATTCAAAATGCCTCTGAATGCGTAATGAGATCTTGATATCTTGCATTATTTGTATTCTTAGATGTGAGGAAGAAACAAAAATCGGAAGAGTCTGAGGAGATTGTGGTGGTGGATAATCGAATTCCTACACAGGAAGAGAAAGAAAAAAAATGTCTGAGAGGTTTGGCGGAGTTACTCATTCGTATTGCTCGTTTAAGTCCTCACTCCTTTATGCGGTACTTGGGCCCTTTATTGCCTTTCGGTGTTTCTCAACTCGAGAAAGAAGTTCTCAAGATACACGAAGAACGTAAAGAGAAGGTCAAGAAATTTCTCAAAGCTTTTGATGGGAAAGTAACCATCTCTTATGATCAGGTGACTTATGATGATGAATATTCTGAAGATATACCTGTTTGCTACAAAGATTTTGTTTGTATGAGTGTCCATTTCGTTGATCATACGTCCAAGCTTGGGAAATGGATCTTGGAGTACTATCCTACCCGCCGTCAAAAAGTTTCTATTTACAGAATTGAGAACGTTATTCTGGATTATGAGATTGAGAACAAGGTCTCCGCTCTTCTAGTGCCTAACCACGGTGATCTTGGTCATAAGGAGTTTGGATCCTTCAGAGAATGGATAGAAAAGAGAGGGAATAATCCGATCAATCATTGTTTCTTCCGCATTTATTGCTGCGCTGATCTTTTCCGGTTGATGGCTGGTGATGTATTTGACAATATGGACTTGCTGCTTGAGGATATCCGGGTGTTAGTTGGTTGGGGAAAAATGTCATCAACCAACTGGAACGTCTCTTTGCGTAATCTGCAAGAAGCTTTAGATATGGAAGATAAAAAAGTATTTGCCGAGGATGATTATTACCAGGAATATGACCTACCATCTGATGAAGATTGGATAATGATTCGAACTTTTTGCAAACTTGCTGGTTGCATTTATAAAGTGGCAAAGGAGCTTTTTGAGGGATGATATTCGACATCTAATGTCTACTTCCACCTTCTTGCAGAGCTGAAATTTATGTTGAACCAAGAGCTTGCGAGTGCTGATAATAATGATCACTTCCTCTGCAAAGTTAAGGAGATATTGGAGAGGTTTGATAAGTACTGGATTGATATGTTTCTGGTTTTGTCAACTGCTTCTGTTTTAGACCCTCGGTTCAAGATGAAGTATCTTGAGTTTTACTGCTCAAAGAATGAAGTCAGTGTTGAAAGTTCACAAGCTGAAACTGTTTTGGACAACTTACGCAATCTATATGCTCACTATTATGCAGCTAGTGTTATCCCTTCAGAAACTGAATGCCTGGATGGTACAGCTGACTCAATTTTCTATAGCTCTGACTCAGAAGAAGAAAAAGAAAAAGAAAGTGAAGAAGAAGAAGAAGAAGGTGATGAAGAATGTGGGGAAGAAGAAGAAGAAGAACAGAAGGACAAGGAAGAGAAGAAGCCTGATGCATACAAGGATTTTGCTTTCTTTCAAGAGTTTCTCAAGTTTGAAGGATCTTCAAGAGAGTTTGGTGAATCAGAACTAGATTCCTATCTCGAAGAGCCAGTTATGGAGTGGAACAAAGACTTCAAAGCACTGGAATGGTGGAAAGAAGAGAGCCAAAAGTATCCAATTCTCTCCCAAGTAGCTCGTGACATTCTCTCCATACCAATCTCACGTGCCACATCGTATGATGCTTATGTTGCGGACAAAAGAGAGTGTCCTGAATTTGTTGTCTCCATGAAAGCCAAACTCGTGAACGCCATGATGTGCAGCAAAAGCTGGTCACAACTTTGATACGGCAAAATTTGTAACAACAAAAAGTGCTTTGGTCTTGGTGTAAAACTCGTATTTCTGCTTCTTTTTCATTAAGTCCGTTTTCCATTTCAATATCAGAAAGACAGTAACGTTGAGAAACCTTGTTTTGACTAAATCAGAATTCGCAAGTCCACTTCATATTAGTTGTAACGTTACATTTAATGCTTCTTTGATCAAACTATTTATATTCCCTCAATAAGAACACATATATTATAGACTATAGAGTATAGACGAAGACGATGTTCAAAGTAATGTTTTCAACGTTTGCTACCTTTAAGTCTTTAACATGTACATAGACAGATAGACCACATACAATTGAAGCTTCTTTAACATGTACATAGTATATGGCTTTGTCATCACCAAAACTATAATCGTTACTATGGCAATAATTGGGATTGGAGTTGTTTATAGAAATGTTTACATTAATATTTGTATTAAACCAAAAGTAAATATTTACTTTTCCATATTAGTATTTGGGTTAAGTTATCACTAAGCTGCATGGAATCGGAAGCGGGTACGCGGAAGAGAAAGCGTTTGGAAGCAGAGAAACAAATATTTTAAAAAAGTTAGGAAGCGTGTATATATATACTAGATTAGGTCTCGTATATACGCGAGATTATAATTTTATATTTTAAAATTTATGAGAAAAAAAAATAATTGAAATAGAGAAATAAATCACCCGTAAAAGTAAATGTATAATAAAATATTGAAAACGTTTATCCAAAATCATGTACCAATCAAAAATCTAATAAAGTTACAATTCTTTTTTCTTTATAATTCTTTTTTCTTTTTGTTTATATAGAATTCAATATTTACAATTCCTTTTCATTTAGAATTAGATATTTTATTAATTATGAAATTTTATTCTTTGTAAGAATTAGTAATTTTTATAATTTTCTTATAAAATATCTATTTCAAAATAGTGGTAGTTAATTATCTTTTTGTATAATTTTTTTATTAATTATGAAAATTTATTCTTTTTAAGAATTAGTAATTTTTATAATTTTCTTATAAAATTTCTATTTTTAAAATAATAGTAGTCAATTATGTTTTTGTATAGTTTCCTTATATTAGTTTTTGACATTTTTAAAACTTTGACACGTGTCAAAATTTTGAATCGATTAACATGACACGTGTCACGATCTTATGAGTTACTAACTTTTGAAAACTGTATTTTATATAATAAGATATATAATAAAACGTTAAACATTTACCATATTAAAAATTATACTAAACTACACAAATTTAATACGTATAATTTAAAGCTCAAATCAAATAGTTTTTTTTTTTGTACAGCAAATAAAATTTGATAATTCAAAGTCAAAATTTAGATCACTCTATTCGTTCTCGTTTTCCTTGATCCTTAAATAAGATCATTTCAAATTTTGTGTTGTCCATAAAACACTGTTAAACATAAGTGTCTCAAGTTTATTACTTAATTTAAATTAATTAATCAATTCTACCGTTGCTATTTTTATATTTTTAAAAATATAATCCAAAAATTAGTATACAAAATATATAAATCGTAAAACTAGTTTAAGTTTTTTTTTATAATAAAACTAACCAAATTTTTTTATTTTTTTTTAGTTATTTGTGATATAAAGTTTTTATAATAGAAGCGTATGTTTCCAAAAGTCTCAAGCATCAAAGAATTTATAAAGTAAAATTTTTAGAAACGCTACGGAAACGAAATTACGAAAGTTTCCAAGAACATCTGATTCCGACTCCGATTCCGAAGCAGAAAACGGAGCGACAAAGCTTCCGTGCTAAGTTATCAATGACCATTTTCCAATTTACAGACTCAAAACATAATACTTGAAATAATCTCATCCGTCAACCTGCATTACTTATAAACCGTCGGATTCACCGACTTGATAAGAAAAGAGAATATCCTATAAAAGAGTGCCACGTATGTAACTAGCTCCAGTAGCATTCCCGCGTAAATGATCCTAGAAAGATTTAGGGCATTAAAAATCGGAATCGTCACTTCTTCCATAAAACGAAAACCCTAAATCCTCTCTCCGTATCGTTCGTCTCCCCCAAACTGCAGCAGCGTTACCATGGACAATGGTGATTTCGCTTCCGGCTCATGTACAGGTTCTAAATTCTTCTCCACTTTTTTTTCATTTCAGTGTCTCCGGAAAGCTTTTGTACTGTTTTCTTGGTTTTTTTTTAGGATTTGACCCCTATTTTTTAGGGTTTGTTCTGTTCCGCTCTCACTTTGATGATTTAGCTTTACAGTGTTGTGATTCACCTGTATTTATATGTATATAATCTGTATACATGATTCTTCTATATGGGTTTTTTTTCCTTTCTGGTCATGTGTTTGTGGGTGTGTCTAAATGTGAAATGATATTCTAATGCGGTGCATTTTTTAGGTACTAGGAAGAAAAAGTTGGTCGATTCTGTGGTTGATGAGGAGATGGTGGATGATAATCTTCCTTCACTTGAGGAGGAGAAGGAGAAAGCATGTCATAAAGCTATGGCCGAGTGGTTCATTAGCGATGGGATAAATCCTAATACCATTAAGCTCCCTTCCTTTGCAAAGTTGATGAACTGCCTCAACCCGAATTTTCCTCCTAGTGTTTCTAAAGTCGAGAAGGAAGTTCTTGAGATATACGAAGAATGTAAAGAGAAGGCTAAGAGATTTCTCAAGGATTTTGATGGGCAAATAACACTTTCCTATGAATGGAAGGTTCTTGGGAATGAATTCACCAGGGATTACATTAAAGGTCCCATTTTGCATGAGGATTTCGTCTGTTTGACTGCTCATTTCGTTGATGACAACTGGAAGTTGAGGAAATGGATCTTGGGGTACACTACTGATCAGAATGTACCTATTGAAGATATTAATATTTACCCTTTTAGGAACGCTGTTCAGGATTTCAAGATTGAGAACAAGGTCTCTGCTCTTCTACTGCCTTACGATTTGGATTTTGATGAAGAAACGTTAGATCCTTTCAGGAAATGGATAGAAGAGAGAGGGAACAATCAGATCATCCCTCGGGTTTTTCTACTCTATTGTTGTGCTGATCTTTTCCGCTTAATGGTTGATGATGTCTTTAGTCCCTTATGGTGGCTGCTAGAGGATCTGCGTATGTTAGTTGGATGGGGAAGATGCTCATCAACCAACTGGAACGTCTCTTTGTCTCATCTGCAACGAGCTGTAGACATGAAATCTGAGGATGCATTCTCAAAGGACGAGATTTATGATGATTATGACAAACCGTCTGATGAAGATTGGATTAAGATTCAAACTTTTTGCAAACTCACTGGTTGCATCTATAAAGTGGCAAATGAGCTTTTTGAGGGAGAGTATTCGACATCTAACGTCTTCTTCCACCTTCTTGTTGAGTTGAAGGTAATGTTGAACCAAGAGCTCGCGAATGCTGATAGTGATTACTCTATCTGCAAAGCTAAGCAGGTATTGAAGAGGTTTGATAAGTACTGGATTGATATGTTTCTGGTTTTGTCAACTGCTTCTGTTTTAGACCCTCGGTTCAAGATGAAGTATCTTGAGTTTTACTGCTCAAAGAAGGAACTCAATGTTGAAGGTTCAAAAGCTGAAACTGTTTTGGACTATTTACGCAATCTATATGCTCGCTATGCAGCTAGCGACATCAGTAAAAAACCAATATGCTCGGTCCCTACAATTGACTCATCTGACTCTGAGAAAGAAGAAGAAGATGAAGGAGAAGAAGAAGAAGATTATGAAGGAGAAGAAGAAGAAGAAGATTATGATGAAGAAAAAGAAGGCAAAGAAGAAAAACTGAAGGAAAAGGAAGAGAAGAAGCCTGATGCATACGAGGACTTTGTTTTGTTTCAAGAATATCTCAAGTGTGAAGGATCTACAAGAGAGCTTCAAGAATCAGAGCTTGATTCCTACCTCAAAGAGCCGGTTATGGAGTGGAACAAAGACTTCAAAGCACTGGAATGGTGGAGAGAAGAGAGCCAAAAGTATCCGATCCTCTCCCGAGTAGCACGCGACATTCTCTCCATTCCAATCTCGCGTGCAACGTCGTGGGATGCTTATGTTGCGGACAAAAGAGAGCCTCCTGAGTTTGTTCTCTCCTTGGAACCCAAAATTACTAACGCCATGATGTGCAGCCAGAATTGGTTACGCTTGTGATGATTGATAATGGCAAGATTGGTAAGAAGTTCCTTCTTATTATCACTAGTAAGAACTTAAACTGCTTTTGTAGCCTTCATGAAACTCAATATCTCTGTCTTTCGTTTTAGTACTATCGTTTTTTCCATTTCTATGTCAGTAACATGCTCCTTTCCTGAAGACTTATTTTGTCAAATTAGTATGAAATATCTCAAATTCTCAATTACTACTTTTGTTAATTTAGATTTGGATATTTTTACCAAAAAAATTGGGATAATCAAATTAATATATCTACAAATCTAAAAAGTTAACATGCAAGATTAAAAAGGTAAGATGCTTAAGTGAAGCATTAAGTCTTCCTTTGCTTTATTCTACATATAGATATTGTTGTCTCTCCATACCACAAGCCTGCTATTATACAGGGTTTCTACTATTACATAAAGACTGTTAACTCTTTACAATATATATACATTTTTTATTTTATTTTGGCCATCATGTTCTCTAAAAATTCTGTATTCAAGTGTTAAGTGTAACCAGGTAAAGAACCTATATGGTGGCGGTGCATTGGTAAGAGGCCAAGTGGTTTGAAAGCTTGCACTCATGTTTTCCACGCGTTGCTTACCAGTCACCATTAACCAAGTTAAGTACTAATTAATCTTTTGTCTTATTTGGTATTTAACACTTCTTTAAAATTGGTGTGGTACAACTCATAAGAGTTTCATGCATTTAAAAACACCTATACATAGATATTTACAATAAGATATGTTTTACCAGAAATGTATTAAATAAATAAGTTTACTACATTTGGAAAAAAACCACATATATAATTCACAACCAAAAAGTGTATAAAAATAAATAATACTAATAATTATATAAGCACGCATATATAATCTCAACAAATTCAGGTAAACCTAATTTGTTTCTTTAATAATTTATCAAACGATCAAAATGCGTCCAAGCAAAGCTTCAGTGACCCATACATGGCTGCTTTACACACAGCTCTGTCTTTGGAAAGATCTCATAATCAAATGTGTCCGTCAGTTCATTAGAAGAGCAAAATCGATGCTTCTGAGTCAAAACATGGTCGCTGATTCTGCTGAGATCAGTGTTATCGACGTCAAGTCTCGTCCCTCCGTCGGGAAAGATCCCAGTAACTTTCAGATTGCCGAAATTCGAATTCATGATTCCGTTTGTATTGAGATTCCGGGCTCTGAAGAAACGCCTCTATTAGGATCGGTATGTGTTTGGGTTTTGTTTCTTTTCTTTTTTTGTAACCTCAGTTTTGCTACTTTTGATTTTTTAGGAGTCTTGTGCCATTCTAGATTCTCCGATGAATTCCAAGTTATGATTTGATTTTGTTGGATTGATAAAGTCTTACTCTTTGATAACTCCGCTTGCTCTTCTTGTCATTGATTTGAATTTGGGTTTTCGATCATCGCCGTGATTTGGTCATTTCTGCATCAAAACTTGACTTGGTTTTAGGTTTGCTCACTTGTTAAATCCAATTCGAATTTAGTAAAGAATTTGTTTTTTTCCTTGTTAAGAATGTGATTTCAGCTTTTTCTGGATCAAATGTCTTCAGATGATTCTTTTGTATGATTTGTATGTTTGTTCTGTTCTGTGAATTCTCTGTTGATTCTTTGATGGTGTGAAGGAGAACTATACACTAAACAAGCTTTTATGTTACCTTTTTTCCAAACAGGTCAAGAGTTGTTCTGCAGCTGCAATGATTATCGAAGAGCCTGCTACTGAGTTTGTCCCACATATAAGCTCTGGGAGTTATGCGGATAAGGGTGACAACCGGGAGTACATGGAAGATGAACACATATGCATAGACGACCTTTCAGTTCATCTTGGATCTTCCTTCTACAGATTTCCGGTGCCTATCGCTTTCTACGGTGTGTTTGATGGCCATGGTGGATCTGAGGCATCACAGTATATTAAAGAGAATGCAATGAGATTGTTCTTTGAAGATGCTGTTTTTCGAGAATCTCCCTCTGTTGTGGACTCTCTTTTCTTGGATGAACTGGAGAAGTCTCTCAGGAAAGCTTATAGGCTTGCTGATCTCGCCATGGAAGATGAAAGAATAGTTAGCAGTTCGTGCGGAACAACCGCCTTGACCGCTCTTGTAGTCGGAAGACATTTAATGGTCACTAACGCTGGCGATTGCCGTGCAGTGCTCTGCAGAAAAGGAAAGGCGGTTGATATGTCATTTGATCACAAATCTACATTTGAGCCAGAACGGAGACGAGTAGAGGATTTAGGTGGGTACTTTGAAGGCGAGTATCTCTACGGTGACCTTGCTGTTACAAGAGCTCTTGGAGACTGGTCAGTAAAGAGGTTTTCACCCCTTGGTGGATCTTTCTCACCTCTGATATCAGACCCGGACATTCAACAGATGATTCTAACAGAGAAAGACGAATTCTTAATTATGGGATGTGACGGTGTTTGGGATGTGATGACAAGCCAGTATGCTGTTACTTTCGTCAGGCAAGGACTCAGGAGACACGGTGACCCGAGAAGATGCGCTATGGAACTTGGAAGGGAAGCGTTGAGGCTTGACTCATCAGATAACGTTACAGTGGTGGTCATCTGCTTCTCATCATATTCATCTCCTCAGCGGAGAAAAAAACGGTTCTGTGTTTCCGATGAAGCCCGAGCTCGGTTACAGACGATGCTAGAAGGCTAACTGATGAAGATTTTAGAGCGGTCTTGAGGGTGGACAATGTATATATTATAGCAACAGAGATGTGTTTTTTGAGATAATAACCCTCCCAAGGCTAAGATTATTTGATGACATTTCATCTCTGATATTGGATGAAATAAAAAGAAGGCTAAAAGAGAAAATGAAGGACTTCTTTATGTTGTTTAAAATGTTCATAAGTGTTGTAGCCATTTTTGATCTGTCTGTTTGGCTATTTCTCCAGTAGGATTATTGAGCACTTATGTACAGAAACTGATTTAACGTTTTAAAGGTCTTTTTCGGTCATAAAGCTATAAAGTTAATCAACTGATTCTTCCCCATGTCTTTGAAACTTAGAACCTGTGAGGACTGTGATCAGAGTGTTGAGTCTAAGTACTCTCCTTCATTAGCTAAGCCTTCTCTTATCCTCCATCTCTACATCTTCATCTCATTCTCCCCTATATCATTATTTATATCTTCCCTTTGGTATATTGTTGAAATATCTCACATATTTGTCCTGTTTTGATATACAGTACTTGTGTAGTGGTTGGTAATATAATGTCATCATTTTTTCTTATGTGTACAACGTATAATTAAGCACTCTTTTTGGGGTATCATAATTGCTTCTGGATCCTCTAATTATGTATGATTAACGAAATTTAAAAAAATTAAAAGAATAAATAAATCATGGGAAAATTTGAGAAAAGGTCCTTTTTATTTATTTTTTGGCCGTCTTTATTCGACTCTTCAAGAGAACCAAAGTCTCGTCTCCATCTATCTCTCTCTTTTTCTTTAAGAAAGTTCGACGGAAGAAGAACAAAACAACAACAACGATGGCGATGGCGAGCTTAGCTAGGAGAAAAGCGTACTTTCTCACCAGAAACATCTCTAATTCTCCCACTGATGCTCTTAGATTCTCTCTCTCCCTCACTCGCGGCTTCGCTTCGTCGGGATCCGATGAGAACGACGTTGTCATCATTGGCGGTGGTCCTGGAGGTTACGTGGCGGCGATTAAGGCGGCACAGCTCGGTCTCAAGACTACCTGTATCGAAAAGCGCGGCGCTCTCGGTGGTACTTGTCTTAACGTCGGCTGTATTCCTTCTAAGGTGAGTCACAAAGTCTTTTTTCGTTTACCTCGATTCGTCAGATTCTTCTTCCATTTTGTTTCGTCTCTTGTGAATTTTTGCTGCTGTTCATCATTGAGACTCGATCTGAGGGTTAGATTAAGTTTCGAGGATTAAGAACTGATTCTGTGATGATACCTATTCATAACTCAGATCTGTTTGAGGTCGTTTTACCGTATTTCTAAATCCTGTTTATGGTATTTCCATGGAAATGGAATTATTTGCCTTCGAACTTTGCTATCTCTTAACAAAATTTTGTTTCTCATTGCATAAGTTGGATCATGATCCTCTCTTGGTTCGTTGCGCAAGACTAGGCATAAGCAAAAGTTGTATGTAACACACATTTTGTTAGACCTTAAAGGTGCTAGATGTTATTAGGCTCTTCCTCGCTCTGCTTAAGCTTTGATGAATCTATTATGACATTACCTAATTAGCTTCTGTTGAATGGATCTCGAGACTGTTAACATAGCATCCACTTTTTTCTGTATTAGGCCCTTCTTCACTCTTCTCATATGTACCATGACGCAAAGCACGTTTTTGCTAAACATGGTGTTAAGGTCTCTTCCGTTGAGATAGATCTTCCTGCTATGTTGGCTCAGAAAGACACAGCAGTTAAGAATCTCACCCGTGGAGTCGAAAGTCTGTTCAAGAAGAACAAGGTCAACTATGTGAAAGGCCACGGTAAATTTCTGTCCCCAACCGAAGTCTCTGTGGACACAACCGATGGAGAAAACACGGTTGTGAAAGGCAAACATATCATAGTTGCAACTGGCTCGGATGTCAAGTCATTGCCTGGTATCACCATTGATGAAAAGAAGATTGTCTCATCAACTGGGGCACTGTCTCTGACAGAAATCCCAAAGAAACTCATTGTCATTGGCGCTGGCTATATTGGGCTTGAGTTGGGCTCTGTATGGGGACGGCTTGGGTCAGAGGTCACAGTTGTTGAGTTTGCAGCGGATATCGTACCAGCAATGGATGGTGAAATCCGCAAGCAGTTTCAACGCTCACTGGAGAAGCAAAAGATGAAATTCATGCTCAAGACTAAAGTCGTTGGCGTAGATTCATCTGGAGAGGGTGTGAAACTCATAGTGGAACCCGCAGAGGGTGGAAACCAGACCACTCTGGAAGCTGATGTGGTCCTCGTCTCAGCTGGTAGAACTCCGTTCACATCTGGACTTGATCTGGAGAAAATCGGAGTTGAAACAGACAAAGGCGGGAGAATTCTGGTGAACGAGAGATTCTCAACAAATGTTTCAGGCGTTTATGCAATTGGAGATGTGATTCCAGGACCAATGCTGGCTCACAAAGCCGAAGAAGACGGGGTTGCCTGTGTTGAGTTTATAGCTGGCAAACACGGCCATGTGGATTACGATAAAGTCCCCGGGGTTGTCTACACTTACCCTGAAGTTGCCTCGGTGGGCAAAACCGAGGAGCAGCTGAAGAAAGACGGGGTAAGCTACAATGTTGGGAAATTCCCGTTCATGGCGAATAGCAGAGCCAAGGCCATAGACACAGTTGAAGGAATGGTCAAGATTTTGGCTGATAAAGAGACAGACAAGATCTTGGGAGTTCACATTATGTCGCCAAACGCTGGAGAATTGATCCATGAGGCAGTTCTAGCGATCAACTATGATGCATCGAGTGAAGACATTGCTCGAGTCTGTCACGCTCATCCCACCATGAGCGAGGCTGTCAAGGAAGCTGCCATGGCTACCTATGACAAGCCCATTCACATGTAGATACCCACAGGTACACCACAGATTAGTGTTGGTTCTATTTCGGTTTATGATTTACTTGTTTTTTTTTTTTGGGGGGTTTTGATATTTTCTTGTGTGTGTTGATACCCATACTAGGAGATGTGGATTGTGGGAGAAGGAAGTAAAGCCGCCTATGACAAGGCAAATCGAGATTAGCTTTCTAATATCGGTTATAAACATTCGATTTTTAATTTCTGGTGGATATAAGATGAGCTGAAAGAAGATACTTTTACCACTCTTTTTAATCGTTAATCTTCTCCAGATTTTCAGTTCCGGGTTAGGCCCGACTATAGTAATAATTTGAAATGCTCAATGAACTAAATGTGATTAATCCGGTTTGATCGGTGGTCCTGGCTTGGTTTTTTTGGTGAAGGAGTAAACCAAGTTCGATATGATTTGTTCACTACATGATTCTGTTCGGTTTTCTGAATTCGGTTTGCTTCCACTAAATATAACTTGGTTCGGTTGTTCTCCACCCAGAGTATCTATTACCTTACGTTTCGTTTCCTCTGTATTATGATATTTACCACTGTCATCAAATGTTACAAAAACACAGAGTATGATTAAAATACCCAAAAGAAGATACAAACATACATATGTACTTGTGTGGTCCAGAATCTGGATACTCTATACATAGAAATCTAATATTTAGATTTTTGGGAATTTTGTATGATATGATATATGAACAAAAATTTAACTACCCAAGATTTTGAAACCTTTTCAGATTTTATGTGGTTGAAAGATGGAAATGATCTAATAACCAAGAATTTTTATGACATTAATTATCAATTGAATAATGGAGGATTGGGAATCATCTTGAAATAGCTAAGGATGAATTTCATACACGTTAGAGGATATTTAAGAATTCCACATCCAATAGGGTGGATTTTTGAAGGAAAGATTAATGTCTCCCCAGATTAATTTTCTAATTAGCCCCCTAAATACGTTCGTTCACACACTAACTTGAGTCAACAATTTACTAAAATAAACAAATTTGGGTCACATTTAATTAAGCTCACCAAGATAAAGCTTGCCAAATAGGAGTTACACCTTTTCTCTTTTGCCATCCAAAAACTATGTATATTAGTACGCAATAAGCACTTCCCACATCTAAGTATTCGCATAATTAGTCTCCACATCCAAGACAATGGCTTTTCCTCGCGTCAAAAGAAACGTATTTTCAATTCTTTCTCTTCTCGTTCTTTTATCAATCACTCCTTTGTATTCATCTTTGTCTCCCAGTGACAAAGTCACAAAAGAATCACTTTACCAACTCTGCTCAAAAGCGACAATATACAACCACTTCTCCATCGCTTGGCTAACCTCTGATCCCACAATGTTCACCCTTGACTTGAACGGTCTTCTCGGTTTGGTCATCCAATAGACGGAATTGTTGGGCTATAAGAACCTAGCGACGATGAAAGGCCTAGCAAGAACCACGACTGATCCGACGCTCAAGATCCCATATGGGTCTTGCATCACAGATTATGAGTTAGCCATTAAAGCAATAGAGGGAGGTAAAGGGTTTGCGAGCTCTAAGGCATACCAGTCAGCATCTCAGGCGGCTTCGAAAGCCTTTGATAGTATATCTTCGTGTGAAGCTCAGCTTGATGGACGTAATAATGTGCCGGCTTATGTTCCACAATGCAATTCGATGTTTAAAAGAATGTGTAACATTGATAGAGTTTTCTCCAACGTTTTGACGTCTTGATTATTTGTGTATCTTTCACCTCCAAGACAGCAAAAACTATTAAATGTCATTAACTCTGGTGTAGTAACTTAAAAACCAAAAACTGAATAAATCCATAGTTAGATTATTGTGTCTTGCATATTCGCTAAGACTTTCATCTCTCGTTACCTCTGGTGTAAATTTGTGACAATTATATCCATAGCACCAAAAATGATGAACACATATTAGTGAATGCATATCAACCTAAGGAAGAGAATTCGGGAAAGTAAGAAGAATACTAATCAATTAACTACATCTGCTCTAATGCTAAGAATAGCAAAGCTTTTCTCTCTCTTAGATTAGGACTTGTGGTCTAACTAAGAATCAGAAAGAGCAACTACCCATTCCAAGAGTTTCTATTATTAGTTCTAGTGGAAACAATCAATCGTAAGCATCTATAAATATGTATCATCAGGCATAGCAAGGGGATAACTTAACCCATCTACCAACGAACATAAGAAAGAAAGAAGCAAAGATGGCAGCATACCTGATGAACAGAGTTTTTGTGTCTTCTTTGATGTTTTTTGTAATGATTGGTTCCTTGGACGCACAAGTTGCAGACATAAAAGCAATCTGCGGGAAAGCGAAAAACCAAACCTTCTGTTCAAGCTACATGAAATCCAACCAAAAGACATCGGGTGCTGATCTTCAAACACTAGCAAAGATCACATTTGGTTCTGCACAAACAAGTGCATCAGAAGCTTTCAATAGAATTCAATCTCTAGCCAAGACAGAAACCAACCCCACTTTGAAGAAAGCATACACCTCGTGCATACAGCATTATAAGAGTGCAATCAGCAGTCTCAATGATGCTAAGCAGAGCCTGGCGTCAGGCGATGGTGCAGGGTTGAACATTAAGGTTTCAGCAGCTATGGAAGGACCTACAACATGCCAAGAAGACATGGCGAATTTTAAAGTTGACCTTTCAGCTATGAAGAACAGTGGTGATTTCCAGAATATTTGTGGCATTGTTCTTGTCATCTCAAACATGATGTGAATAAGGGCTTGATTCAATATCCCTTCATACCCGATTACATCACACAGTTATACATGCACTTTAGACAATGAAAAACAAATTTTTGACTCTGATCTACACAGCATCAAGAACCTATTTTCCTCGCAACTTGTTTTTACATAAGCCTCACCTCTTTCTAAAGAAGAAATTAAGAGACAACAACTAGTATTAGACTTATAACAAGGACGAGAAAAATATCTGAAATCAAACTCCAGTAAAACTCATGATCGTTTACAGATGAAGTACAACAAAGGAAATTCACAGAAACATGAGAACAAGGCAGGCAAAACAAACTCAAAAGGAATACACTTTATTGAACATGATCACAAGATGCATATAACCCGAGAAAAAAATTCAAAGATGAGAATGCTGCTGCAACATAATTAGAGAGATACAGAGGTAGGCTTGTAGTCTATAACCAATACTTTATCCAAGCTGCCTAGGAACAAGGTGGCGAATTCAACGTGAATGGGATGAGCAACATACTCTGCTACAGCTTCTTTACTCTCGAATGTGGATTCAAAGATGTGTGTGAAACCTTGGTGCAGATTCTCAATGCTCACATCTTCTCCCCTGAAATTATAGTACAAAAGCCGAGAGAAATCAGTAAGACAAGAGCAAATTCATCGATTTTGGATCTCGAGCATATTCCTAACCCAAGGAAGCAATTCAGATCTAAATTGTTCGATCAGGATAGTTAATAATATGATAACAATCAAACCAAAACATTCAACGATCGCAGAAATTTTGGGAAATTAAAAGTGAATGCGAAGAGAGATTTACAGACCAGTGGAAAGCTTTCATAGGTTCGATGAGATTGACGAGGTTGGCGTAACCTTTGATTAGTTCTTCAATTTTCTCAGGGCTTACGCCATCTTTGAATTTAGCAAGCAGTACGTGCTTCACAGGTCCCTTAGCTTCCTCCATTTTTGATATTTTCCACTTCAACTCTCAAGTCTCAACTCTCAACTATGGAGTATAACTATATATAAATGGACGGTCAAGATCTTTTGATAAGAGCGGCTTTGCGATTTGCAAATACGTTCGTCGCGTTAATTTTTTTTTTTTAAGTACCATACTTTAATCCATCACAGGACCATCTCACCTAATATCTTTGTTTTTCTTAGAAAGGACTAAATGACGTTTTAGTCTAATAATCATGACAACAACCAAAAAAATGGAGGCTCAAAACTCTAGAAGACGTGGTACGATGCAAATGATTTACATATTATATCATCTTCTTATTTGTAACATATGCAATTAAGCAAATAATTTACAGCATTTTCAGTTCCACACTAACTCACTAAGACTAGTCTTAGTTAACGCTTCTTTTTCTCACATTTTTTAAGGAAGAGCTGCAAATGGAAACCCATTAGTTAATAATATCCAATACACGTTCCCCTCTAGATCCCTCTCTTAGATGCTTAGAGCCAACACATTCTTCAGCCTGCCTCAGTCTACAGGGTAACGATTTTGGACCATAACAGGGAACGCTAGAAAACAAAAGGGTGACGCCGGGTCAATTTGGGGCCATGAAAGTCTCTGTTTAAGGCAGGAAGCTATATCAGCTCAGATCAAAACCCGCTTCTGCGCTTATGGCGTACATCAACTTGGTCTCAAGTAGCTCTTTGCTGCATCATTGACAAGATATGTTTAATTTGCTTTCTCCAATAACAACACCAAGTGCAAGACAATGTATTTGGCAACAAATGAAGCCTGTTAACTGAGCAAAAACCAAAGAGATTATGTTATGAGAGGACAAACCTTTGATAAGGCGGAAGCTTAAGAAGGTTCATACAAGTGGCTGATGTCGGTAGTCTATCAACTGATTCATTACTCGCACTACCGGCAGCCCTAAAACACATTCGAAACAAGGATGGATCTTTAATGATTCTGTTACTGTCCAAATCCCACAAAAGTCAAACACGTTTGTGAATCTGTGTAATTTACCTCTGTATGCAGAATGCAGGTTCCAAGTATTTGAAACCGAGCAGTGGTCCTCGTGAACAGCCTGTCACAAACCTGAAATTGAAAATGATAGATGTACCTCTTAGTTCCGTTAAAGAAAATAAATAGACTCTGGTAATCATTGGGTACAAAGACTGTAGTAACTTTGAAATTGACCTACTTTAAGAACTTCTTCTGGTTTTCAGTTGAGAAGCTTTTCATTACTTCCCAGAACATATCGATCACATAATGTCCCTGTCAAGAATATAGCGACGTAATCATATAACATTGTTGCAAAAGTGTCACTACGCTAAATTTACATTGGCATTTTGGCTGACAGCGAAGAACCACTCACCGCATGGTAGCCTCCAGCATAATTAGTGTTGTTTCGCAAGTCATCAATATCTAAACTATCAACTGAACCAGATATAAGAACCTGCAACCAAAGCCCACAAATGATCAATTATCAGTTCATGCTCCTTTATGGAACAACTAACAAAGCAAGTACAATAATAAATTCAAATCCACTGGCACCTGAAGTTCATGTTCATTGAACATGTCGATCCATTCCTTCGGAATGAGTTGCTGAAACCCCCTCAGGAAATGAGAACTCTGCTGGCGTATCTACAACCGAAAAATGGGATGAGTTAAAAGCTGTTGATATTTTTACAGGGTGACCTCAGGTATGCTAAGGTAAATGAGAGGCAAGTGGTTCGTAAGTACCTGAAAATTTAACCGATGATTAGAAACCAGATGAATGAAAGTTATAACATTCTCATTTGTAACTCGCATGTCATTCCCCCCTGGAAGTAACTCTTCCTCTGTCCGCTCTCCATATTCATTATTCAAAATAACAAAGTAAAGCTCCAACTCTGAGATATCACCCTTATAACGCTGCAAATATCATAATGTAATTGAATACTTAAAAAAGGTGGATAAAGCTAAAATGAAAAGAAAAAGAGCCAAAATTCTCGTAGGTAAGCAATCAAATTTCAGTAAAACAAAAACAAAAAACAACAAATAGATTTCAGCATTTTCGCACATCTATGCTAACAGCTAACTCCCAGTTCCACAAAGCAACAGGAAAATAGATTGTTCAGCAAAACTCACCTTCAAAAATATAAGGTGCCTATACAACTCAGGATCCAGAGAAGGCAAATCGTTCAAATAGTTGTACCTAGCCAAGGAACAATAGAAGTTTTACTACATGTTCACAAAGTCTACGCGGGCTTAGTAAGAATAATGAAATGACAGGACGCTGAGGTTAGAAAATTTACATACTTTTGTTTCAATTTGCTGAGGAAAAACGTTGCAAATGGTATATCAACTAGAATCCCTTCAAACATAGCCTGCAACAAGATAGCGAAAAAATTTCATGAGTCTTATTACAGATGTCCATCAACTTCAATAAAGACAAAAAGCCAGGTTCAACAAAACTTCTATAGAAACATGCACGACATTATACCCCTACTAATTCTATTTGCATTAAAACATGGCGAGTGGAACCAGTAATGTATTAAAAAGCTAATGTTCCGTAAACTGCAAGCATGATGGTTTGCTTTATGTCCTATATATATATATATATGAAAGAACTGCCACCAAACAAATACCATACTTTTGCGAGAAGACTGCCGAGAAAATGAAAGAACTGGAGATGCTGTTCATGTATCATTCCTGATCCAGGATTAGGATAAAGCATGTGATCAGCAGTCTCCTGAAAGAAATTATGTACAAGATTCAGTTGAAGAAAGACAGACTACATGCAAACATGATCGAGTGTGGTAAATTATGAAATCCACAAAAACTTGAGTGAGCAAAACTAGACAAACGACCTTAAACAACCCGTATTGCACATCAAAGGCTGCTCGGGTAATTTTCTCCATGAAGTCTTTGAAAATGCCACCACCATCAATACCAGCTTCCTCAACTCCGAGTTCATTGACAAATGTCACGCGAATCTACATCCAGTAGTTATTTGCATCATACATGTTGCAAAAATAAAACAAATCAGAGACACAGGAACAAAATTATGGATCGGTTTCAAAAGCAAACCAAAAAATTGCTAGAAGACAGATATCAGGCAAGAGATAGAACTTACCGACCCCCGGAGATCATCCTCCGACAATGCACTCATTTGATTGTATGCATCTTCCAAGATATGATCTCTTCGTATTCTGAACCGATTGCGAGCAAAAATTCCTTGAGATCCATGACTCTGCCTTGCTGTTGCTAATTGTGTCTATAAATGATGGCCAGCAAGTAATGCAGCCACAGAAAAGTAATCAGTGAACAAGTACATACAATATATTCTCCCATTTACCCAGATTACTATGCAAGTTATGTTAATTAGCTCTTCTAGGTTCTTCAAAACGTACAAATGATAATCATTCATCAGATGTACATATCCTAACAGCCACTCACTGTGAATATTTTGACTCTGCTTGTAAACGGAATCAAGAAAGGCGCTTGCATCAGTATGTAGTTGGCTCTCGTACCTTCTATTATGGCCTGGAGAAAGAAAACAATATCAGCAATGATAGAGGACAATTAATACCAAATCATTAAAAATGATAGACAACTTTCACAGTGTTGGCATGTCACAAACATTATATGAAATTGCAGTGTAGTAGTCACCTGAGAGATGAAATATTCATTGACTGTATCAGCTTGGAAGTCGCTCGAGGAAGTGAACTGTTGCCGGTTGTTCCAATCTTGCAACTACGGAAGATTTCATCAACAAAGAGAATAAAATGAACAATGAACTATACCAAGTTTTACTGACTTAGAGTCAAAATAGCCATAATTGGTCAAGGGGTGTTAACTTCTTTGCAGCACAAACCTGTGAAAGTAATTCAGAGACTACAACCCCAACCCTGTTCTGAATCAACTCAACAGGGTTCTTCTTCGAGAGGTCGTTGGAGACAGATTTACCAGTGTTAGGTTGCGTAAGTGGATTCACCCATAGTAACTGCCATAAAGCCTGGACCAAAAAAAAAGCGAACATACACATAATATTTAGAAAGTTATAAGCATGGCACATAAGAAACTATTCTTTTGGTGAGTCCAATAGAAACTGTTGTGTAAGAATTAGCAGCAAGTTGAACAACCACTGCAACAAATCAATCATATGAAAATGAAAAGCCAATCTAGCTTATTATATTTATGAGTACAGATAGCAGTCTAACCCCCAGCTAATCGCGTTATTAAAATTTTAGGTATGAGTCTTCAATCATATCTCCAAAACGCTTCACGACAAAGTTGCAAAACTGCTAAATCAAAACACTTACCTGCTTAAGAATAATGATCAGCAACCTGATATCTTGTAGCGATAATGGCTTCTCTCGTTCATAAAACTCCTCATTGTCAACTATCATAAGCATATGCCTAATCATCAACGACAATGTTAAAATTAGCTTTAAGTATTAAATATCATCACAACACTAATTTACCCATAGTCATACGAGAGAGTGACCTTTAAGTAATACTACAAAATAATTGACATAAAATCAAGCAAAACTTACTTATAAACAGGACAAAAAACAACCAAAGGTAATAGCCAACCCGGAGCATCCCCTGGAAGGTAAGCTAGGAGTTTAGGCATGGATGACCACTTCTGGTTCTCATGGCATCGTTTCATATAATTCCACAACACAGCTACAAGCTCAGTTCTATAAGCCAAAATTGTCATGATCTGCTCAAGAGGGAGAGTGTTGAATGCTGCATACAGAAAAGAACTGGCTGTGCCAATAGCTAATGCTTCTTTATCTTCGTCATATGACTGCGTACCAAGCGAAACTTGACGGAACAAAACATTTGTCTGCAGGGATGAAGCTAAGATTACTTAGAATAAGATTAAAGAATCAATTGATTCAGAGGAGGCATAGCACTTAGATTAAAAATAATTGTTAAAAAAACCACAGAGGAGGAATAGCACTTAATGTACTTTCATACGACAGAGTAGGTACATACTAACTGCAGAAGAAAACGTGAGTCTATAGCATTGGTTATCTGCTGCTCCAGAGCCCTATTCAAGACTAATTCTGGTACATCGTCAATTAACATATCATCCTCATCAGAAGAGCCTGAATCAAGATAAAAGTGCATGTCTCTTTCAGAATAAGATCAAATTAGTGAAGAACTACTATGAACAGAATGGACAGGAAATCTTTAGGATAACAAAGCGATGCCACGAGCAAAGATAATATAGCAAGAAAAAAAATGCCATACTCTGTCTGCTTTCTCTTTCTGATGATTTCACAGGAGGAAGCGTCTCCAATAAGAATGTTGCAACAGATGCAATGTCAATTGCCTGGTCAAAAGAAAGAAAGAAAAACAAAGCAACATTAGTACCAAACAGAACTTGGAGCACAATGTTTTCTAAAAGAAAATAGTATTGGTAACGTTTTCAAACGTTATCCAAATGAATGATTTTTCACAGCAAATGCTGAGATTTAACATCCCTAAAATGTGAAAATACAAAAGCATATAACTTGTGAATCTTCAGCAGTAAAGGAAAACAACCCTTCCAATCGTAAAAGCGAGTGTATAGCAGCAAAGATAAAATAGATCAATTCTTTCTGCAACACTACCTCACAAGTTAATATTTATGTGGCGCCATCACCTGTAGTCAAATGTTTACCTTCTTTACCCAATATATTAAGTATATGGAAATACTAATAGAAGATAATTGTAAAAATCTAGATGTATCAGACATAAGCTGTTGAGTATTGAGCACAAAGTTCCCCTTCGCAAATATAATCTACATGAACACCGCAAAGTGAAAATCACTAACGATTAGGAAAAAATCAAGTAGTCATGCACTAAAATACCAACCACAGTAGCTAACACATACACACACAAAGACAAGAAATAAAGTGCATTGGAAACCTACCATGTCCAATGAACATTCAGGCAGTGACAACACCACATTTGCAGTGTCCAACGTATTACCAAGCAGGCAAGCATAACCAGGGAATTCCGAGCTTGTTTCCACTGGGAGTACACAAGTACCCTTTTGAATACAGAAAGCCATCTGATGAATGTAGTGTTGACTTAGACTTGGGCTGGCAAAGACCTGGACAATGAAACTATGAGTTTACCAAAGTTTAAATAGATGCCCACAGTTAAGATTATATTTAGCTCAGGGTCAAACACAAAGTTGTAAGAACCAAAAGCTATCATCTAGCCTCAATCATATTACATATATTTTAATTAGCTAGGTCTATCCGTGACTAATAAAGATGAGTTCAGGAACCAACCACTTTCAAGTTTGGAAAGAGCTGCCATATCAACGGTATTGTAAGGATCATAGATGAGAAACTCCAACGTGGATCAACAGCAGGGCAGCAACATGGCTCACGGCCAATATGTGGTACTATCAGTATCAATACTCTTTCTAGTGAAAGGATGCTGCTTGTCATAGTCTGACCTCTTGGGCTTTCCTGCAACAAACCACAATTGCTTCAAAAGGATAGGTTGCCAACTATGGAACAGCATATTATAAAAAAATGTGCAGTAACTTAGAAGAACTAGGTGCTGGGGCATAATCATGGGGAATTGTTAAAAAATACCTTAGCCGTAGTGACCACTTCTCGTACCAGTTTGAATATGTTTCTCTTTTGTAGATAACTAATTATTTTGCAAACCCAAGGCAATTTAGGATCTAGCAACAACGCCATTGCCTCCATCAAGATAGCTGTTGAAATGCTAGCTTCTTCAGGAGTAACTAAGAGCTGATCCCTTAAACGATTCCTGATGATTTAAATCAGGAGGTAGAAATGAATATTTCAATAACAGAACTGAAAAAGCCAAGATAGCGGCAATCGGTCACAGTTTGATACAAGAAGGGCTACAACAAAATGAGAGATGACAAAGATATATATTACCTATTCTGATGTATAGCCTCGATGCAGGTAAATGCAAGTTTCTTTACCCTAAAATCCACCAAATTCTGCTCCGAGAAATAGTCCAAGCCAGAAAAAAGGCTGACAACGTCACCTGTCATATGATGAGAATTTGTAATATCAGTAAGCAAGATCCCAGTCATTTTTGGGAAGAAACTCTTGAAAAGATTATCTGTCAAGTGCGAAAATAAGAATAATATTGTGTATGTTAGAGGATGTAAATAGCAAACGGGAGAGATTAATTTGTGGTGAAAGGGACATTCCTCACACAATGTTATAATTTTACTGCTCGTAAGATAAACATATTCAACAAAGGTACGCAAGGCATAAAAACTGATTAAGCAAAATGAAGACTCATAACATGCTTCCCCTTACATAAGAGTTACCTAGAAAGGAAAAGTACTATGATCAAACTCATGAATGAATTGAATAAAAGTGTCAACAAAAGAAGCATGCATGGATATTGGAATACCACTGCTGTGAACGAAACTGTGCAGAAAACGACAAGTCTCCACAAGTATCACAAAATCTCCCGAGTTTTGTGCCTTGAAAAAAAACAGAAGCTGCCGGAGGAAACTTGAACCAGGCTCAAAGCAATGTCTGAATGCAGAAAAAATGTCAGAAAGGGTCACAATAGACATGTAACCATGGAACCAAATTAGACCCAAAAAATTGTAGCAAACATAATAGACCAAAGAAGAGTACCTATCGACATTCTGGCAATTATTCCCATAGGTTTCACAGAAATCATGCCGCACCTTTACGCGCTCAATGGCCATTGATCTTCTACCTCTAAAGAATTTCTGTAGCCAAAAATTAGTCAGCACCTTGCCCACCAGAAGAAGCATAAACGGTTGAAAAGACTTGTTCCTTTAGCCACAATAATTCCGCGTGTCCACATAAGAGAAAAAAAAAAATACACTTTGAAGTGTTGCATTTGCAGCTCCAGCTAGCATTTTGTAATCGCAATGGTTAAATCCTAAATCCGACTACCCACAACAAAACCCACGAGACCTGTACAGCAGGACACTGTAACAGGATAAATTTGTTCCAGAGACCAAATCAAACGAGGACAATGGAGATTCAAAAGCAGCAACCAGAAAGGAAAAAGTCGGTTCAATTTCCAATTAAACGTGACAAAGCTATCAAAAGTGAACACTATTTAGCTCAAAGATGCAGCTCAAAATGAAACCGTTCATGCAAAATAACTCAGTCTGTTTGTTCTACATTGCTTAGAAAACACAGATAAAGTCCCACAGTCCCAAAAGAAAAGGCTTTTCAATAGGATCATAATCGCAAACCTGAATTTTGAGGGCAGCAGAGTTCTGCTGCTTCTGTAGCAACCGACGATTACGCTCCATTCTAGTCTGCTCCAGAAGCTTACGAGCATCTCTTTCCTTGGTGCTCCGGCCACCTAAATCAACTCGTTTCCGTGTCGATGGATCGCCGGAGAAGAACATGTTCTTGAGCTAAACCTAGATTACCAATACACAATTCACCCCACCGAAAACCTAAGATTACTCTTATTGCTTACTAAACGCTTCGATTGGAGCCAAAGGAACCTAGGGATGTGATCGGGGTTTACCCTAAAACTGGAGATAACAGAGCAAGGAGATTGATTCTTCAAAGGCGAAAACAAGATCACGAATTTGGATGATTTGCGTATAATGGAAAATAAATAAATAAAGCAAAATTTCACAGGAGGAGCAGCAAGAAAGGAACCAAACCAATGAAGAGAAGGTAGTTTTCACAAAGCCGACTCTCAGCGAAGACGGAAACTTCGTGAGTGGTGAGTTTAATACGACGACGTTTTTTCGAGTCTTTTTTTGAGGAAGAAAAATAATTGGGTCGTGTCGTGTTACACGGGAAACAACTATGTTTGCATACAAAATTAAATGGGCAAAACACTTTTTTTTTTTCTTCAACAAAAACTCCGTTAATTAAATATCGGGTAGATACTCTTTTTATAGGGAGATCCAATCAAGAATCTATGTGCTTACATAGGAAAATATAGCACCACGAAATTTTCAAAAAAAAAATGTCTGAGAAATTGTTACGAAGAGAAAAACTAACAAAAAAACAAGTTAAAATGCTGAAAAGAGGCAAGTTCTGTAGCAAAAGTGGACCAGTCCGTAAAGTTATCATTCATTGCTATGAGATTTGAGCAATCCGTGGCGAAATGCATATCAATCTTTCCTAACATGATCATACATTCTATAGCCCAAAGAAGAGCTCAAATTCCGCGTGAAGCGATGATAGAGTACGCCGGGTACACACTTGAGGCCTAAATCTTGAACTATTCCTGCTTCGTGCCACGACATATCTAATTGGCACTATACATGCGGGGTAGAGTGAGACCGAAGTCAATGAGGTTCCTCAAGTCTTTCTGTCGTCGAGTCGGATGCGTCGAAGGAAAGACACTTTTATTTATATAAAGAAAACTTAGAAAAATGTGTCTTTTAGTTGGTTGATTTTTCTTTATGACATTACTGATTATGTTATGGTTTATATACATATATATATATATATATATCACTTTTTCTAATTGTTTAATTTTTATTATTGTCTGATTTTCTATGTGATCAGGTCCTAGTCCTATTTTATAATTGTCACATATACTATAGGACCGGTCCGCATGAAATAAAATATATTAAAATCAAGAATAAAGCACCAAAATTTGGTCTTTTGAATCCTAGTTACCTCACCAACCAGCAACTAGTACAAGAAGTTTCTTGTCTAGCCTCCCTTTAGCCCAATTCGTTGGTATTACTAGAAGCCCAATACATCATGCTCATCGACACATGAGCGAAAAATATCAAGACGGTTATCTCCAAGGCGTAACGAGTAAGCAAACTTCTTGTAGTCAGCCCATGTGAACGTCCGGAAAGCCGTGGCTGATCTGCCGCCGTGATGATTGTCGGATGAGGGCCTATAATTGCGTGGACGGACGGACCAGCAAAGTACGCCATCGATAGCCTGTTTGCATGTTCGGTAGTCACTGCTCTGTGTCGTACGCTTATGAATCTCCCGTTAGTCATTACCTGGAAATTTTACAACAAGCTTAGTAATAATAATTGTTAGAATCTTACATGTTGACTATTATGCTTGTTCGTGAATGTGTATTGGTTGGATTCATGCATTTTTTCAAACAAAAAAAATCTACAAGAAATATATATACGGTTCATTGGTAACACCGGATAGAGCAAGCTAATGTGTTTTCGGGCTTGACCAAGTTTTTGTTCAAAAATTATGTTTGGAACATGTATAACTTTTTCTTTTGACAGCATTTTTTTGGTCGAAAAAAAAAATATCTGTAGATGATGAACCGATTAGTTTATAAAGTAATTAACCAAACCAACATAAAAATAATCAAATGTGTAATGAGTTTAGGGACTAATCACCTGCAAAAGGTCGCCTAAGTTTACGCAAAAGGCTGAAGGGTCAGGGGAGACAGGGACCCACCTTCCGTCAGGGAATGCCACCTGGAGGCCCCCTACTCCGTTGGATCTGAGAACTGTCAAGATCTGTGGATCTGTGTGCTCCCCGAAGCCAACTCTCGGTAATGACACGGACATATCAGAGAGCTTGGCTCCACTAAGGAATTGATCGGACGATGGGTAGTGATTAAGCCAAAGAACTGAGTCGCTATCAACGGCTCTGATTAACTTACTAAAGGTACGAGGTGGGAGCCGTAGTCCTTCAGCCATGAGATCTAAGATCTCACACGCCAACTGCTTAACTGCTTCGACGTAACAAGTCACTGCCGAGCTGTCAAACAGACATGTAATACATCACCAGTTGCTCAGTATACTATAGGTAATGGATATTATATAAGAGAACATCGAAACCTTCATATATGTATTTTTGGAGTGAAAATAAATACGTTTGTGAGATTAGTGAAATTTCGAAAGCTTAACAAGAAAGAAAAAGAGCTTTAGATTTAAGAACATTTTAACTCTTTCTTTTAATAAAATATTTTAATTTTTTTATGTGAATTTGCATCATACACACAGCATGCATTGTGTAAGTTAAGAAAAGGTTTACCCCTTCCCTGTCGAGTAGACAGACTGAGAAGCTGTACTTTTGAAATTTAATTTGCTGACTCAAATTTAATGTTTCAATTCGTCAACGGCTCCAAGTTAATTTTATCATATGTAAGAAAGAAACCAACATTAAAATATATATGAAGTATGGTGAAAGCACAATCCCAATTCACTTGTTAGTGATCAATTGCATTTTATGATAGGTTTACTTAGCTTTCTTCTATTCTATTATAACATTTTAAAATTATCTTATATGGTTTTCTATATTGTAGACACACTTTTTAACATGTACAGTATTCAAACGCAAAAGGGAAAAAAACAACAATAACTCATATACTTAACTACTATACATATACATGCATGCTTGCAAAATTCGTCGAAAAGTTCTCGCATTAATACACAGAAAAGACTGCATTTACATTAACTTATATATGTATGTATTAAATAAATATAATATACATTGATATACTGTATACCGAACTCATGTTTTAACATATAATCTTTAAGTTCTACATATTAACCAGATCTCTAAATACATTAGCCAAGTATTATATAACGTACCCGAACTTGGTAGAATCGTTACCAAAGGATAACTGAGAAAGTACAAGAGGATTAGTGTGAAGGAGCAAATACTCGACCTCTCCAATATCACCCTTGAGCCCAATGTCCTTCAACCCATAACCGAAAGGCCGGTTTACCACCGGCCCGACCGATTTCTTCTCAAGAACCGGTTTGGCGAAGAAGTTTATGGACTCTTGCTCCATCCGGGAGATAACGTCCGGGGCAACGCCGTGGTTAACCACTTTGAAGAAACCAATGGTCTCGCAAGCTTTGACTATCTGCATGGACACTCGTGACCTCTCTAAGGACATGTCTATCACGGGTATGTCTTGATCTACGGCCACGATTTTCTGGGACTCCTTCACCATTTTTGGAGAGACAGAAGGAGAGATAAATTGTGTTAGCTAGAGAGAGATGAGCGAACGCACACACATACGAAGATATATGTATATATAGAGAGAAGAGGATTTGATGTGACCATATTGTGGGCTTTATTATATGAATACCCTTATTTTGAAAGCCAAAGATGATTCGTCTAAGCTCGACATGCATACATATAAGATGTATGTGTGTGTGTGTCTAAGCAACCTTCTCCGCTTTAAGTAACAAAGAATTTGCTTCTAAATTTACTCAGACCGTACCAATTTTTTTTAAGAAGACTAGAATAAGTTAAGTATTGCTATATAATTAGAAGCACGTATTAAACATACTTAACAACGAAAATGCTTTTTAAAGGTTATTTTCAAAATTGCTTATTAGGTCAATACTGAAAGATTTGAGCTTTAAGTAGTTTTGGTTATTAAAACTTCATCTCTTTCTCGTTACTTCTCAATTTACAAAGCATTTGCCTTATATAGGCTTACAACTTAGACTCTCTAAAACCCTAAAGCACATGACTTAACATTCACACGTGAGAGCCTGAAATTGGTTGCTGAGAAGGATTTGATCCGTACTGCAACTCACGCTTCTCTCTCTGTTTCTTGATGACAAATCTTTGTTCTTGTCGTTATTTGCAGGTGGAGATGACCGTTGTGATTTGGTGGGCCGTGGTTGTTGCAGTTCTAGATCGTGTGAGCCCAGCTTGTTCTTCTCACTAACAGAAACGTTGTCGTCTTGTTGTTTTGTAGAATGGACAGCAGATGTTAAAGCTTCTGGATGAATTGGAGGCTTTGCTTGTTGAGTGTTGGAAGCTGTAAGTTTTGCTCCTTCTGTTTCTGTTGGAGGCTTTGCTTCAATAGCCCCCCTCAAACTTGGTGTAGGTTGTACATCAACACCAAGTTTGAATCTCAATGATCGGAATGCTTCATAAGGCAGAGACTTGGTAAAAATATCAGCCAACTGAAGATGAGAAGGAATGTGTTTCACCTCCAAGGTTCCCAAGGCAACTCTCTCTCGGACATAGTGATGATCCATGTCAAAATGCTTTGTTCTGGAGTGGAATGCAGGATTGGCTGTCAAGTACATAGCCGAGAGATTGTCACAATAAAGTTCGTGAGTAGTGAGTAGAGGGATACCCATCTTTTTAAGAAGTGAACTAAGCCATTTGATCTCTGAAGCAGTTTCTGACAAAGCTCTACACTCTGCTTCAGTGGAGCTCTTGGAGATTGTAGGCTGCTTTTTAGAGGACCAAGAGATGATGTTTGAGCCCAAGAATGTGCAAAACCCCCCAGTAGATCTTCTTGTGATTTTGCATCCTCCCCAATCACTGTCACTATAGGCCCTGAGAGTGCAATATGTGTCATTGCTAAAGGAAATACCCATACTGACATAACCTTTAACATACCTGAGTATTCTTTTGAGGAGATTGAAATCAGACAATGATGGAGCATGCATCTTTTGGCAGACATAGTTAACAGCATATTGGATGTCTGGTCTAGTTAAAGTGAGATACTGCAATTTCTCAGCAAGACTTCTGAAGTAGGTTGGGTCTGAAAATTGCTGATCCTGTGAAGGCACTTTATCTAGTTGTAAAGGGAGAGGTGTGGAGACAGGGGCACAATCACTCATAGCTGCAATAGCTAGGAGATCTTCAGCATATTTTTCTTGTGATAAAAATAGCCCCCCTGAATGAAAGTGTGCCTGAATTCCCAGAAAGTAGTGGAGCTGACCCATATCCTTCATCCTGAACTGACTTTGTAAAGCATCTAATAATGCATCAAGGACTGTAGAGTTATTCCCTGTAATAACCATATCATCAACATATAAAAGTAACATGATCACATCTTTGCCATTAGTGTAGACAAAGAGTGAAGGATCCGGCCGTGCACAGATGAAACCAAATTCTATCAAGAATGTAGTGAATTTGTTGAACCAAGCCCTTGGTGATTGTTTCAGTCCATACAAGGCCTTGTGCAAATGACAAACATAATTTAGCTTCCTTGGATCCACAAATCCTGCAGGTTGGGTCATAAACACAGTTTTGGTAAGCTCACCATGCAAAATTAAAAGGCATTTTTAACGTCCATTTGCTTGATTTCCCAATTCATTATTGTTGCAACATGGAGAACTGATCTTATTGTAGAAGTTCTTACTACAGGACTGTAGGTCTCAAGGTAGTCAATTCTTTCTTCTTGTTCATATCCTTTTGCAACAAGTCTTGCCTTCAACTTTTCAAGGGACCCATCTGCATTCAGCTTAGTTCTAAAAACCCATTTACTGCCAAGTATGTGCATACCTGGTTTGTAAGGAACAAGGGACCATGTTTGGGCTTCGGTACAGTTCTCTATTTCTTCACCCATGGCTCTATTCCAACATGGATCCTTCAAAGCAGCTGTAACCGTAGCTTGCTCAGGATATGACACTCTTCTAGTATGTAAGGCATATTTTGGGTTTGGTTTTACAATTCCAGCCTTTGCTCTTGTGATGTATCTGGATTGTTGTTGTGGTAATGGTAGTTTGACTGGAGAAGACTTTGCTGATGAAGATACTTGCAGGTTACTAATATCAGAAGCTGCAACAGGTGAAGCTGAGGGAGTTTGAATATCAGAACTGGTAGCATCTGTGCTACTTGATCCAGAATATGTAATGTGTGATGGAGATGGTAAGTTGTTGCCAATAGAACACGGATCACCGGTCGTACACTCAGGACTTACCTCTCCATTGAGAGTAGATAATGCTTTTGTGATCTGAGTAGGAGTAGGAGTTGCAGAAATAGTCTTTGGTGTTGTAGCTTCTGAATTGGTCTTTGATGTTGATGAGGGTGATGGTGTATAAGAGGATTGTCTGATTGCAGGTGGGAAGACTTGGTGTGAGCTATATTGCTGAAACCTGTTGTCAGGTTGCGAAATGAGAGTTTCAGAGGCTGACTGGTCTTTATTAGCAGAATCTGTTGTAGGTGAAGGAAAACTAGAACTCTTTTGCCAAGATGCAATCAGAGGGGTCATGTTTGTGAGCCTGTGTGATGTAGAGGCAGTTGCGAAGGGGAAGGAAGACTCATCAAAGATTACATGTCGACTTATATACACTCTCCCGGTAGAGAGTAATAGGCAACGGTAGCCCTTGTAGTTCTCATTGTAGCTAAGAAACACACATTTCAACGATCTTGGATCAAATTTGTTCTGAGCATATTCCCTAAGAGTTGGATAACAAGCACACCCGAATACTCTTAATGACGTATACTCTGGAGTTTTGCTAAATAAGGATTGAAAAGGGCTACAATGCTCTGAAAGGACTGAAGAAGGAAGCAAATTACTAAGGAAATTTGCAGTATAGAATGCTTCTACCCAGTATTTTTGTGGAACATGGCTTTGGTATAACATGGAGAGGCCTAACTCCGTTATGTGACGATGCTTTCTCTCAGCTAAGCCGTTTTGCTGAGGGGTGTAAGGACATGAAAGTTGCTGCTGAATGCCATGTTCCTGCAAATGTTTCTGAAACTGTGCACTAGTAAACTCACCTCCACCATCACACTGAAATAGCTTAATCTTAGTCTGAAGCAGATTTTCAACCAAGGCTTGGAATCTTTTGAAGACAGAGTAAAAATCAGATTTCAGCTTGAGTGGATAAAACCAACAAAACCTTGAGTAGTGATCAATAAATATGACATATTATTTAAATCCTTGTACAGATATTACTGGTGCTGTACCCCAAAGATCACAGTGAATCCTTTCCAAATGTTTAGTAGAAACATAAGAAGAAGCTACAAAAGGCAAGTGAAGACTTTTTCCTAGTTGACAGGCTTCACAGATAGTCTTAGTGACTTTATTGATTTAGCCTTTGACTTGGACAGCAGCTGGAGAACTTGAGCATTTGGGTGACCCAATCTCTTATGCCAAACATCATCACTCACTGAATTTTGTCTAGAAGAGTAGTATGCCTTGTATGGTGCATTCTCCAGCAGATAAAGTCCATCACGGTGGCTTCCCAGGATCAGTACTTTCTTTGTTTCCTTATCATTCACACGTACACCGTCACAGTCAAATTCAAAAGAGCATGGGTGATCACTAGTGAGCTTGGATACATCTTTAAAAGGTAAGTTACCTGATGTTGAGGGAAGATTTGCAGAGCCAGTGTGAGTGATAGGCAAGTAGTACCCATCACCCACCATCACTGTATCTGAGCCTCTATATGGTTGTGATTGCTGCAGATGCTTTGATGAATTCGTTATATGGGTTGTAGCTCCAGTGTCAGGAAGCCATTCGTTGCCGGCATGTTCTGTGACATCTGTTATACGCATGGCAGTAAGAGCATTTGGTAGTTCTTCATGCTGGTAGCTGTTATCAAACCGGTGCTGGCATGTCCTAGTTTACCACAGATTTGGCAGGTTGGTCTGTTGTCAGCATTTGCAGAGTTGTTGCTTGAGGATATTTGCTGATAAAATCCCCTTCCTTTAGTGGAGAAAGAGCTTCTTCCTCTGCCAAAACGTCCAGAACTATTTCCTCTTCCTTTGTAGTTGTTCTGGTGGTAACCTGACACTTCAGTTCTAGAGACATTGAAAGCCAAGTGTGGTGTGACTGCACTGGATACGTCATAGCTCAGCAAGCGATCAATGTAGCCATTCAAACGTGGTATGATATCTTCAAATGTTTGATCAGGGAAGTTATCCATGGAGCTCTCAATATAAGTTTTAATATGTTCATACTTTCTTCCTAAGCCATGTAATGCTGCAAAGATCTTCATTTTCTCACTAATTGGGCTACCAATAGAGGACAGTTGCTCACATATACCTTTAAGCTCCTTCAAATATTCAGACATATACCTATCTAGCTTCTCTATTGTTTGAAGTTTCCTTTGCAACTCAAATAAACGAGAAGAAGAAACACGATTGAAGCTTTTGGCTAAGGTCAACCATACCTCTTGAGATGTTTCAGATCCAATGACCTCTGTAAGTATGTCTTCAGAAAGTGACCCCAAGATCCAAGCTTTGACTATTTGGTCAGATCTGTGCCAAGCTTGAAAGTCAGGATTTGGAGCTTGAGTTGTGATGCCATCGATATTTGGAACTTGTATGAAAGGTGTTGGCTTTGTGATTGATCCATTTACAAAGCCAAGTAGGTTCTGTCTTGATAACACTGACTCGAACTGGGTCTTCCATAGGATTTCTGTGTGAGCTTCACCGTGACACAGTTTGAGATATTTAGAACATGGTAAGAGTAGAGATCTATGGCTTGATCCATAGCTCTGATACCATGAAAGATTTGAGCTTTAAGTAGTTTTGGTTATTAAAACTTTATCTCTTTCTCTTTACTTCTCAATTTACAAATCATTTGCCTTATATAGGCTTACAACTTAGACTCTCTAAAACCCTAAAGCACATGACTTAACATTCACACGTGAGAGCCTGAAATTGGTTGCTGAGAAGGATTTGATCCGTACTGCAACTCACGCTTCTCTCTCTGTTTCTTGATGACAAAGCTTTGTTCTTGTCGTTATTTGCAGGTGGAGATGACCGTTGTGATTTGGTGGGTCGCGGTTGTTGCAGTTCTGGATCGTGTGAGCCCAGCTTGTTTTTCTCACTAACAGAAACGTTGTCGTCTTGTTGTTTTGCAGAATGGACAGCAGATGGTAAAGCTTCTGGATGTATTGGAGGCTTTGCTTGTTGAGTGTTGGAAGCTGTAAGTTTTGTTCCTTCTGTTTCTGTTGGAGGCTTTGCTTCAATAAATACACCTGATATTTTAGGAGTGAGCTTGGCAGGTATTCAGTATATTTCAAGTAGTCGGTTTAAGCAGGTGAATATTGATTTCATTTCCCAAATTATGTTATCATAAAAAGTTTGACATACCAAAAACAATTTATAATCCGTATACATTTTGGCCTGATTCATCATATATTTTGGGTCGAATATATATTGAATGCTTGGTATTAAACTATTAATTACTATTTGTGATCATATACTTCGATCTAGAGAATATTGAGAGTTGTACGTTCGATATATGAATATTGAGTCTTTATTCTACGTAATACTAGTAGTTTGAATCGGAACGTGAGATTGGACCAATAACAAACCATGAATAAAAAGACAACAGTTATTACCTATATATCAGACCCAAGCTCGGGGAACTGCAATAATATTGAGACCCGCGTCCAACTACCCAATCTTCATTATAATCTAACTCTGCAGACATTGGTCCAAAGTTAGGTGTTAGAACAACACACAGGAGTATTAATATACACTTTCCCTCCAATTTAAATCAGAATGTAGTTTAGATATTTAGAGGTGTTTCATTCAGGTTTTTATTCGGTTTCGGTTTGGGTTAGTTTGGATTTAGAGGTGTAAAAGAGATATAGCTGTCAAGCTGTGCTTAATTATATCCGTTTTGAATAATATGGTTTGAAGTTTAAACCCAAACAAAATGTTATTATGTTCTATTTGATTTTTTTTTATTTCTTTGGAAAGTATTATCATTAATTGAAAGCATAGCACATAAAAATATATATACATAAACATCTTAATTAGAAAGAAGGATTTATGATTAACTGATTATAAGTTCCTTTTCTTATGCAAAGAAAAAGAGTAAAAAAACTATTTCATTAAAACAAAAACATACAAAAAGACACTAAAGCGAAATTAAATTCAAATGCAACAGATAATAACACATCTCAGATTAAGAAAAAAATACATCCATGATTAGTAATTACATATATTTGCATGTGTGTCTACATATAGTACGGACTATTCGATTATTTTTTGTTAAGATATGTGTAATTTATAATCCATAATGTTTGATGAAATATACATGTCTATCAAGGTTCCCCCTCCATCACTAACAAACCACCTAGCTTCAAATGCTTCCTGCAAGCTCCTGAGTTAGGAACAAACTATTGATTATATATATGGTCCAATTCTATATTTAATGTGTTTTCTTATCTTATATTTCACACAAATCTAATATATCTACATATACTTACTTCTCCTATTATGTATGAGTGAATTATATGATTGGATGTTTTTTGTCACCAGCGGCCTAACTTTCAATTCTCATCAAACATTTCCAATTAATATCAGGCTCCAAAATAAAGGTGATTGAGCTATATTTGGGTGATCTACAGTCAACAATCTGAATTAATTATGCAGCTTTTAAAGTTTTTTTTTCTATAAGAAGTTTTAAAGTTTTTTTTCTGTAAGAAGTTTTCATATCAATTAGTTAAAGTTTCTCCTGGACTCAAGGAGCCTATAAAAAGGTTATTGAATTTTTCTTCTTCTACTTATACGGTTATACCACTAAGGCATTATAATAGATGAAAAAACAGAACTTAAATTGAACAAGGGATTTCACAATGTACATGTACTGAAAAACAATTAAATTGAGTAGGAGAAAGGTAAACCGGGCCTAGCTCGGTTTGTTACTGGTCATTATTGGACTGTACCAAATTTGGGTCAGTGATACTTTTGATAAACGGGCCGAGAGGGCACATTTTATCAAATAGATGAACGTATAAACAAATAGCCCAAAAAAAGTTAATTCAGTTTTGAGGGTTGGGTATGTTTAATTCATATAAGCATGGACACGCTCGTCTACGTCAGACACGATGAAGATGGGAAACCATATTTAAAAAAAAAAAAAAATGTTACCATGATATGATTAGAATGAAACAAAATTGTTTTTAACATCAATTAGTAAAATGTGAAAAGCACCACAATCAACTTAATCTAAGATCATCAAATAATTAGTTTCAAATTATTAACGTTATTTACAAACAAAGTGGGAATCACATGAGAATTGGGTAAGGTGAAAAAAAACAGTAAAGCCAAAAATAGTGGAGACAAAAAAGAAAATTAATAAGAAGAAGAGAGAGTTGATGAGTGAGCCATGTTAATATGTTACCGATTCTTACTATAAAGATTGAACATCTTGTCCCATCCTTCTTCTTCATGTCCCTTCCATTTATATACACGTTTCATGTATAGCACTTGCACTTACAAAATGTATGTATGTATGTATAAATCTATATTAGTGGTACATTGATCATCATGATTAACTAGAACAAATGCTTTTTTTATAACTCAAAAATTAACACTTATGCGGATATGCCCTTTTATCGATGTGTAGTGTGTAAACACATTACCAATTATTGGATGAATTATAGACCTATTCCGTAAGAACTTTGGTTCACGTGAATTAGGGTAGAATTAGAATTAGGGTAGGATATTGTATATACTGTATATAAAATTAGGGTTTCGGGGAGGATAAAGCATTAGGGCTTTATAGCGTGCGTGAGATCAAAACATTAAGTAAAGAAATCGACTCCATTCAATTATTAAAAAAAAAGTCGACTTAATAGTATAGTACTTATATTTTTACGGTTTGATGATATATACAAAGATATAGTAGATTTTAAAAGTTTCGTTTAATTTTGCTTACTTTTAAAAACTTTGAACTCTCGACATATAAATAAGACAAAACCTCTTTTACAAGCTATTGCAATATGTTTATTTTATTATTCATATACGATAAACTATTACATTTAACAATACATTCCCATTTTTAAAAGGATTAACGATACATTTAGTATTTTTAATGTTTTGGTTTAAAAGACACTTGAACTATAGAGCGGGTGTTCTACAATCTTGCACCCAAATTAAAATTCCAAAAAGAAATTATTTTATGTCTGCAAAAAATTCCAAGACGTTTTAATGCAATGTTTGGTACCGTTAGGAGTAAAAGAGGTAAATATGTTGCAAACCCTCTTTTGAGTTCTTTTATTTCAATCGTCCACTTGCAGACACAATCATTTCGGGGTAGAACGTACCACCACCATAACATTATATAAATTTTATAATAACCAAATGAAAATGCCGAATTTATTTATCTGTAAAGTCTCTTTAATTATTGGACATAATAATACTATTCTTTGTTGTATTGATATTGTCCTAAAAGTCGAAGATGGCAATGATTAAACCAAAAATTGGCATTGATATTGGGAATTGATTTTGACCAAAGACTTCGTATAATTAATCTCTCCACCGTCCCACTACCATAATTAAAGGGGCCGCTGACAAAATAGATGCCAAATTAAGTTGTCTGAAGTGGAATTTTTTATTATTATTTCCTTTGTTTTATACGATGTTTTAGTTAAAAATACTCTTAAAAACATTGAAAACTAAATACTACTACTTACTTTAGTTAAAAACACGAATTAACTAATCATAAAAAACACTTCAAAAATTAAAAAATCATAATTATTAAACAAAAATTTAAAATAGGTATAGACATCTTCACTAAATGAAACAAAAGAATCTGCTTAAACATCTTAGATTATGGAATAGGAAATACTGTTTATTAGCTATAGTTTACTCAGTAGTCAATACCAGAGCATAAATTGTTTATAAACTTTATTATTTTATTTTTTCGTCTAACATAAATTCTGAATTCAGTTTTTTTAAATTACATGTTTAAAATATGTTTAGCATATTTACATCATGATAAATGACATAGGTTTTTTTCTTTCAATTTTGATGATGACACAACGTCAATACTAGTTCAAACTATTACATTTACTAAAGATAATAAATCATCATATATTTTTAATTGACATCTAATGTTTTTGATATTTTATAATGAATATGTATGCTCAACAACTAGCAATTTTAGAATAATTATTTTGAGAGAATACTACATGAAATATGTGAAACTATGAAAGGGTAGTTTAAAATAATTACTACGTATATAGCTTACTACTAGATAGATATAACTGAAATATAACTTGACAAAATATATCTAATTATAAACATAAGTTTGGTCACTATTGTTTTTATTGTCATAATAGTTGTAATTAATTAACATATATTAAAATTGCTGTATATCTGTGTAGTGTTACCAAATTTACAGTTATAGCCAAACCAACCTTTTAAAACACCCGCAACCAAAACTCAAAAGAACTAAGAATGATCACTCGTAAACGGACACAACTCATTTCTCTTTATAACCCTAATGCTCTAATGAACGGCCAAATCAAAACATGAATAATAGGTTGGGCAAACGCAGCCATCATGTGACCCTTATCTAATGTCCTTGTGCTATATATCTCTTATCACATTAAAACAGTTAAAATAAACTGTTTTTTCTCTACGAAGAAACGTTCTCTATTGTTTTAGTAAAATCATATATATCATTGAGATCACATTATAAAAAAAGGAAATATTTTGTCAAAAGAAAATACACAATTTTATGAAAATTACATTGCGGATTTTAGAATTCAAGTACCTGATATCTCAAATCGCCTATAAATCAATACGTACATCTCTCTGGGTATACAGAATAGTTGATTTGAAATGAAAGCTATCAACAAATCAACTGTTTATTTTGTTACTTGGAAATGAGGTATAAATGTACAATTGTGATATATGAGACTGATCATAAGTCCTCACATGATATGTATTTATGAGGAATGGCGAAATGGGACAAGAAAAAAAGAGGAATGGCGAAAAAGATAAAGAGAAAAAAAAAAATTAGCAACATTTATTCTCGTATATAACACAAAAGGGTGGCTCAGCTTTTCCTCTCTTCTCAGTAAAACTTACCCCTTTCTCTGTATTTGAGTCTTCTAAAGATCAAACTAATAATGATGCACGATTCTTTTAACTAAAGCAATTTAACCAAGTCTTCACACGTCAAAAATGTTTTATATGGATTTTTTTTTTTTTTTTTTTTTTTTTGGCCACGTATCTTCGACCATAAACGGTGTGTTATATCGGATACGAATTCAAACTCTATTATACTTTAGTGCTGTTTACATAAATAAGTTGGAAAAACACCATCAACTAATTTAATTATACATAATATGAAAACCTAATAGGAAAAAAAAAAATAGCATAATCTATAACTAGGTTAACCGGTAAGTAGAAGACATTTAAACATCTATCAAATCTTAAATTTAAATTGTCCGTCGTGCTTTGAAACATACTGGTTTCTATATACAAACATTTGTTTTTATTTGCTGATCACCCTTATGAACGACCTATCAACATAAAACTTCTCGCCTTTTGTTATACAAAACTTCGGGTCTTATCCATATATACGGTAAACGGTTTAACCACAATTAGAACATATACTATTTGAAGAGTTCAGAATTGGTAAAAATATTAGTACCGAAGGTGAGAAACAGTCACGAGCGTAGAACGAGAGAGAGGCAATAAATGATTCTGAAGGAATAATTAATAAGAGAGTTCTCTGGTTTGGTTTTGGCCTTTTGCCCTTTGGGGTCAGTCAGACCCAAACAAACACAACACATAAAACAAAAGTAAATTCCTGTCCAAAGCCTTAAAAGATAGAGTAAAGGCATAATTCTTTTTGCCCGTTTCCTTATTCATTACCTTTTGCCAGTCCCCTTGATAGTGAGACTTTCTTTACCTCCTTTAATTTTGTTGCAATAATATAAATAGCAACACCAAAAATCATATAAGAAAAAAGCGTTCAACTTCTTTATTGAATTTATATCAACTATACATCAATGATAAACAAAAGATGTAAAAATCAGCTCAAGAGGGATAGACAAGGTAGGAGAAGATGACTCGAACGAATTAGAGGTAGAGATAGATATCTATTCTATATTGAGAAGATATAGAATAGAATCTGTAAAATGAGAAAACACGGAGACATTAGAAAAAAGACGGGGTCTTACAAGGTCAAGAAAAGGCCTTACAAGGTCAAGAAAAGAGAATAATGCAATGCATTATATGAATGAAACAAAAAAAAAATGGACAGACGAAAAGCTCAGACAGGATAACACCGGTTTATCAATGAATCTGGAGTTCGGAAGTAAAACTCAATTTCTCAGCACAACCGGTCCAGTGATCTCTATGCTTCACATGGGTTATGTTTCTCTCATTGCCTGCACAAGCACAAGAAAAGAACATGTTACTCTTTACAACAATAATCGTGTATATAAGTGATTCCAAATACTAAAATATATATCTGTAAAGACCGCGAACAGACGTTTGACCATATCTAAGAACATCCATCTTCGTAAGTCAAAAGTAGCAAAAGTGTGTGGATACATATATATGTTGGTATGCGTGTACACATTAATAATGTCTATGTATAATATACCTACACTACATATGTAGATATAGATACAGAGACACAAATATGAATTATATAATTCAGTAACATATCTTTACATCATACATATATCATTGATGAACAGAAAAAATGACTTCGAACTGACAAAACCCTAACTCTTTGCATTACATATATCACATACATGTAGACATATCACCTTGAATAAACTTCGGCCTTGATCTTTTCATCCATGGGAGCTCTTCTCTCTCTTCCATTTGAGAGAGAGAGAGCCTTGAGAAACGGTGGGATGATGAAGAAGGTATCAAGTGAAGGAGAGATTCTAAGGCAAAGTAATAATAGAAGAAAATATAGATAAATAGATGATAACCTTCGTGGGCCGGGGCCCAATAAGACCTTTGGAGGGATCATGACGTTGTCGTTGCCCGAAACGAGCTTTTTAAGTGAACTTGATGACGTCATAATTGCAATATGGCATAGACCAATCTGCCCGAACACCTGACCGTTCTGCCCGGTGGGTGGTCCTCTTCCTGAGTTAGCAGTTTCTTTGGTCGTAAGCGAAACCAAAGTCAAATATAAAACTCGAGACTGTATCTCAAGTTTTTTGGTCCTAAAACATTTTCTTGTCAACAGTTTTCAGTTTTCTCATGTAAAATGTATTTTTCATAGAACTTATTATTCAAAATTTCGTTGATTGCTAATTACTGATTAACTGAACGTTTTTTTTTCCTACTTCATATTTTAATCTAGCTGGATTAGGTATCCTAGCTAAACATAACATAATTATTCACTAATTGGTGAAGAGACTGAGTTTGAGCAAATTAAGAGAATCTTGGTAAATGGAATTCCTCAATTCTAGGGAAAAACATGAAAGTTCAAATTTCAAAATAAATCATGTTTACATTCACTATGAGTTAATTTTTTCATATATAGTAGTAGTACGTTGTATAACTTAATATTCTTCGTAGAAATGACTACGTGTTTTAGTTCCATTTTTTCAAGTTTATAATCTACCTAAAATCAAATTTATAGCTTTTGAAAGAAGTTTTTTATTTATTTTTCTTTTCTTCTTAAGAAAATATAAGGAGATTTTATACTTATTCAGTTTTCTATAAAATGAATTAAAGCTGAAGAAAATCGAATCTCTTCTTTAAAAGATGTAATTCTAAAATTTAGGTAATCAAAACTCTCAGATTTGTGGGGAATAGAAACTTTGTGGGCGTGCGGGAGAATCACAGTCTCCTAAGACATAAAATGGTCAAAATAATGCAAAAAAATAGTAATATCAATACTTATAAAACTATTAACATTATTATATCAATTGATATAACGCCAAAAAAGAATCCCCTTGACCTGCGTTCCTAAATTAATAAATATTTTGTGTTAGTTTAACATACGCATTGGTGTTTTCAATAAGACATTTTAATTGCCTTACTTATATATTTAACCCAAAAAAAAAAAACTATTTTTGATAAATACTTCAATACTAGGACAAGGCTCTTAATTTCTCAAAAGGGGTCCCCTACAATAATGACGAGTAAAAAGAATAACAGTAATGATTTTTGTTTCATTTTTAATTTTTGAGCCCATATCAATCCGTCCGTCTCTCTTCTGTCCCTCATCTACGTACTATGTTTCAGAGATCATTAGTTTTATGCCCAACATTTTTATTAATTTTAGTTTTGGTCCCATAACATTACAATAATTTAGTTTCACTGCAAGTGAAAAACTGCGAATGTACATGTTAAAAGCTTTAATCGCCATTTCCAAGAAATGCCCTGAATCTTCATTATTTTCATTAAAATAATTTGACTTGGGGGATAGTGTTTTTTTTTTTTCTTTTTTTTTGCATATGTCCTTTGAAAACTCTTTTGTAATTTACAAAGTTCACGGATTATACCGAAGAAGTATTAGGTTTTTATGAGTGACTATAGTTGCCCATTATCAGCCCATCTAAACTTTCTGTTTATATTACCTAAGGCCTATTCTCGGCCCATTTAATTCTTACTCCGATTCTCATTACCGGACCAAATTAAAATGTATCACAGAATATTGACACTCATGAATTATTTCAGGGTGAATATTCTTTTTAGTTTCTACTATATTATTTACACAACAAAATATGAAAATGTCTCCATCATATGCATTATGAACAAGAGAGGCTTAGGTAAATGGAGAATCTCATTACTGACTTTGCTTCTTAGGTAGTGAGTAAGGAAAATTACATGATAATTTTAGGGGAGTCATCACTTGGCACATCATGGCCATCTCAAACCTTCTAGCAAAAAACCGACTTCGAAATAAAAAAAATTGAGCCTTGTTTAAGTCTTTGTAAGAGTAAGAAACAGAATTTTAATATCAATATTACTTTTTATAATGTTTAAATTATGATTGAACTTGCAAATTATTAAATTTGGTTTCCAATCATACTAAACAGAAAGAGAAAAAATAAAAAATTCTTCGTAGATTTTTAATATGATCGTTTATTATGTATACTTGTGATACCACACAACTAAAACTATAAGTCTATAATAAGTTATCTAAGGAATTGTTCACAACTCAGAAGTGTACATTCATCTTCCATTCATAACGATCTTGACATAAAATAAAATAAGAATTGTAAAAACTTATCCTTGATATTTGTGGCCACATACTCTACTTTCCACAATCAACCAACACCCCCAATAGTTCACTACTTTATATACGCACCACGTACGTTAGCTAGGCAAAGGCAAATACCAAGACAAACACAACAAAACCTTCTGATGAAAATACAAAATTTTCTGCTAATCATCTCATTATTGTTATTATTATTATCATGTCATCAAGATTATCACATTGAAGCACAAAATTCAGACAAAGTAGTGAATCTTCCTGAACAACCATTGAATCCAAAGATCTCTCACTTCTCAGGTTATGTCAACGTCAATCAAGAAAATACACGATCGCTCTTCTTTTGGTTCTTCGAAGCCTTGTCTGAATCTCCTTCAACAAGACCTCTAGTTCTCTGGCTCAATGGAGGTAATTAAATCACTAATCAATTATATATGATTCTATGACATATTAATATTAATGATCTTGCTGCAGGTCCTGGATGTTCATCTATTGGATATGGAGCAGCATCTGAACTAGGACCTTTTCTTGTTGTTGAAAATGGGACAAGCCTTAGTTTCAATCAATATTCTTGGGTCCAAGGTTTTGATTTCTTGGTTAAATCTAGTTCTAGTTACAAAATTTAGCGGGGTCGTCTAATAAAATCGTGACGGCATAACGAACCAATAATTATGCTAGTTTTGTATTTAAATTAACGAATATTTTTGTTAACAAATTTTCAGAAGCGAATATGTTGTTTTTAGAATCACCAGTTGGAGTAGGGTTTTCGTACACGAACTCATCTTCCGATTTGGACAACCTCAACGACGCTTTCGTTGGTAAGTAACAGTTCACAGTAAGGTGTTTAACTCTTCAAAATTTGTTTAAATTAATAGAACATAGGTTATACTCTGGTCTAAACTAAGGAGACTAATGACACTTGATTGTGAGAAAATAATTTGAGATGTTTTGTAACAGCGGAAGATGCATACAACTTCATGGTTGCTTGGTTTGCAAGGTATCCCCAATATAAGTCTCGTGATTTCTTCATAGCTGGTGAAAGCTATGCCGGTGAGCTTAATTAATTACTCTATAATTTTTTTTCTCGGATTTGTCCATTTTCATTCTAATATATTTATTTGGATTGAAAATATCAAATAATTAAGCAGAAAATTAGATATAGGATTAATCAAGTATAAAACTGAAGCATGTAAATAAATTGGATCGTTGTTTATATAATAATTTAGGAAATTGTAGAATATGATATGGTATGGGTATTGGGTTTACACTTTACAGGTCACTACGCACCTCAGCTAGCCGAGCTTATAGACGATCGGAACAAAGTTAAGCCAAGGGACTCCTTCATTAATCTCAAAGGCTTCATCGTACGTATTATATACTATTATTAGTCATCGTAAATAATAAACATTTGTTGATTACGTAGCAATCATATATTTGCCAGTGTGACTATTAACTACGTGCATGATGAAAGTGTAAGTGTGTAACGCGACGGATGTCTTATTCTTAACAACAAACTTCTAATCAACACTATTTAACGTTACATCCGGTTTTTGTTCCGGTGTATAAAAGAAAATGGAAATTATGAAAAAAGAAGAGAAAATAACATATCTCAAAAAAAAAATTCTCCTTCTTAAAAGGTTTTTAAAATTCAATTATGATTTTCTTTTATTATAATAAAATTTGTCATTATAGGTGGGTAATCCATTGACGGACGATGAGTACGATAACAAAGGTATTCTAGAATACGCATGGAGCCATGCAGTGATCTCTGACAATCTCTACGACTACGCAAAACGTAACTGCGACTTCAAGTCTTCCAATTGGTCAGAACCCTGCTACGTTGCCATGAACACAGTGTTCACAAAATACAAAGAGATTGATATTTATAACATATATGCTCCCAAGTGCATAACTAATAGCTCATCAGGAGCTTACTACTTAGGTTCCGGAGCTAATTATAAGTCTCCGGCGGTCAAAGACTGGTTCAAGAGAGTGAGATGGTTTGAAGGATACGATCCTTGTTACTCTAATTACGTTGAAGAATATTTCAACAGGGTCGATGTTCGATCGTCTCTTCATGCCACTACACGAAACGTAGCGAGATGGAAAGTTTGCAAGTAAGTTTTACGTCGAAAATATCTGAATTTTCCTAATTATGCATATGAAAAAAGGTTGAAATGATAAGTTCTTTATTTTTTATTTTTTTTGTGATTGACAGTGATTCGATATTGCAAACGTACCATTTTACAGTCTCCTCTATGTTGCCTACATACAGTAAGCTCATCAAAGCTGGCCTCAGGATATGGGTTTATAGGTACTCTACACTTTTATCTATATCATTGGTGTTTTTCATACATATAGAATATAACAAATAACCATACTTCCAGAGTAGATACAATATCAATGTCTTGATTGATGGTCAATGAACTCTTCCCAATTGATTTATTAATAAATGAAAACAGATCATTAATTTGGGAAGATGTTCCGAGGGTAATAGATGTGGTCACCTATAACAAATTCTTGCTGAATCATAAAAATATGCACGAGATTCTTGAAATGAACGAGATATTTTACATTAAAATATATATTTTATGGGATACTTATAAATAGCACTTTTTATTTTATTTTCCAAAAATATTACAACTTTTTGACAAAATTTTAGAACACCACAAAATACAGTATGGCTACAACATTTGGAGGAAAGGTATCTAAACTTTTTCATAGCCCTTCTTTTTTTTTTTTTTCTTTTTGACATCTTTCATAGCCCTTCTTTAAAAACAATTTTGTAATATTTTTGAAAAACTTGAAAATATGGTAAATTTGGAAAGAAAACATTAAAATAAATTTTAGAAAATTCCAAGATATATATGTATAATCTATCTGTGAGTCATATACATCTATAACCACGAGATTCACTAGGTAACCCACCGAAGATGCTATGATAACTATTATTCACCCACCAAAATCTTGTACGTATGTCTCTTTTGGATTTAATCTCCTTATATATATAAGAAAATATTTGAATGATTAATTTGGTGTCAAATGAATAAACTACATCTTTTGATCGTAATTATCAACTAATTTTTTATCACAATCAATTTGCGACCATTATTCTTTTACTAGGTCATTTTTGTCATATGTCGGTGAAAACAAACATTTTTGATCGATCTTTGATTCTAAGTGATCGAAAATAGACAGTTTTCTTGTAGTGACCGAAAAAACCAATGTTTGTACATTGTTTTTGTATTTGACAGGTACTGTTTTCATAGTCTCCAATCAGTTGGACGGATTAGAAATCCGGAAAACCAATGCTAAGTCTTTCTGAAAAAGATAATTTAGTAGAAATAACAATATCTAATTTTAATCTTTGGAAAGATTGAACATGGATAGATTATTAAATACTTATTATTGTGTAACAGTGGAGATGCCGACGGGAGAGTACCGGTGATCGGAAGTCGGTATTGTGTAGAAGCTTTAGGGCTTTCCGTCAAATCCGATTGGCGTTCTTGGTTCCACAATCATCAGGTTAATTAAGTAGTTACTATGAAATGATTAGCCAAATAAGTTTGTATTAGTACGGTTAAATTATACTCTGTGATCGAAATGTACCGAGTCTTATAGTTTGTTTGTATCCAATATGAAGGTGGGAGGGAGGATAACGAAGTACGAGGGAGGGTTAACGTTCGTAACGGTGAGAGGAGCTGGACACTTGGTTCCTCTCAATAAACCTCAAGAAGCTCTCGCTCTTTTCCGGTCCTTCCTTACCGGTCAGGAACTTCCGGCACACCCCTAGATATATCACTATATGATATACTCTCTTTCTCTCGATCTTTTTTACCGAGTTTTTAACAATATAAAGACATGCATTAATAATAAATCTAGTCACATAATATTATGTTAATTAGTTGTTACTGTGTCTACCCAACCATGTTACAAATTTACAATAATAATGATTTATACGTAGCGCCTCTTTGCTCGCTATATTAATGAAGCATAGGGATGAGAGAAAGACATGGACGAGGTTGTGCATCTAATGTTATTGTCGAGCATTCTTATTGTGCGTAAAATGGAAACAGAGGTTGTTCTGTGTCGTGTCAGAGTTGGGTGAAGAAGAGAGAGTGAGTTTGTAATTAGCTTAAGAACAAGGATATTTCCCTGGTCCTAAATGAAATCAACGATGGAGATATGGTTAACCAATAAGGTTGATGAGCACAAAAAGAGGTGTCGTGGACATTTTTTAAAACACACTTAATTTTTTATACCGATACACAAATTGAACAAACATTCAGATATAAACAAAATTCAAGATATCCTTTTCCTATCTCGTTTCTGTTTTATTTGTTTGTTTAATACTGAGTATAATAATATGTGACTATATAAGACATGACGAGTGTAAACGTTCAAGTTTAAAACCCTAATTTCTTCTGTTTACCGCTCCTTTCACCACAAGATAAATGACGATGATGTCCCCATCTTCCAAAGGATTTGGTAGAGGAGATACTCTGTAGGGTTCCGGCTACATCTCTGAAACGATTACGATCCACGTGCAAACAATGGAACGCATTATTCAATGATCAAAGATTCACCAAGAAGCACTTTGATAAAGCAGAAAAGGAGTTTCTGGTACTCATGTTGATGACTCGTAGGGTATTATGATTTATTAACTAATCAAAAGAGACAAAACGAAAAAAGAAAAAGACGGGGAAAATCAAAGGCTTTTAGTTTAGGAGACAAAAGGCTAAAGACTCTAAAGCACCAAGAAGGTTGGAAGGTTCAAGACTCAAGTGCTTGTGTCACCACGAGTTATTGAACTTCGTGTTTCACAGCTTCTAGATGCAGAATCCGTCCCAGGAGGCTTGTGAATCGTTTGGCAAGTCACGTGAAGCCGCTAAAAGCAAAGTAGAAGTGATGAAGAAGCATCAGGTAGAGAGGAAGACATGGAAGAGGTTGTACATCTAATGTTCTTGTCGAGTACTCTCTGTTTTGTGCATAAAATGGAAACAGAGGTTGTTCTGTTTCGTGTGTGAGGTGGCGAGTAAGAGAGACTGAGTACGTAATTAGCTGAAGAACATGGACATCTATGATTACTTGTTAGATCGTGTATCTTTTACTCTCCTCTGCAACTTCCTTAAGTTTCTTACAGGAACTAAGTGTGACTAAATGAAGAAGAAACACTACAGACCAAGTGGAATCTGAAACTGATTTTTCAAACTGGTCTGAGACAAAGCTTCTTGAATTAAGGTAATTTATATATGATTACAAAATAAACGGGTACTTGTGTTAATAGTCAGAAAACATATCGAACGATTTGCGTAATTATAAATAACATTAGGGGTCGAAGTGAAAATGTTTAATAAAATCTTTCTTATCCAAAACCCAAAAAGTCACAGCTCTTCGGCTAAAACCCTTCCCTTCTTCTTCTCTCTTGCTTTCTCCAATGGAGTCACTCCTGCAAGCGTCTTCGTCTCTAGTGTCTCTCAGACCCAGAATCGACGGTCGAGATTTGTTCATGAGTCCGTCGCGTGTGTGTCTTAATCCTAGTCTCGGCCCCAGAGGATCTAAATCTCTTTCTTTGGTCGCAGCGGCGAAGAAGAAGAAAAGCAAGAAAGATGACAATCATAGCTTTTCCGCTAGACCTGACGAAGCCACTGGTCCTTTTCCTGAATCCATTCTTCTCAAAGAGGTTTTTAAAAAAAAATCTTAATCTCTCCTTGTCTCAGTAGAAATCTGGATTAAATGATGGACTTTGAGGATAAAGATAGAAATTTTTTATTGTTATCCTTTGTTTCTGGTTCATCATTGATGCTGAAGTTGTGTAATTTTTAATTTTGGGATTGGATTTGCAGAAGAAGATCGATGAAGAAGGTGACTTACTTCCTGAGTTTGCTGATGCTGAAGAAAGTGAGTGATTATTATGTGCTTTTTTGATTTTCGTTTTCAAAAATGATTTTGGTCGTTAAAAGTGCTTGTCTCTTTCTCATTTACACAGAGGAGCTATATGAGTTTCTGGATCTTCAGCTTCAGAGTGACTTGAATGAGGAAAGGAGTAAGTTTTTCTTCTTTATACCGTTTTAATTTACACTTACTGTTTCAAATGGCGAAATGTGGTTACGTTGTTGTCTAGACGCTGCTTCCATCCATGTTGTTGCTGATGAAGAAAGGATGGTTATGTGGTGTGGCAATTTTAACTTAGGAGAGGAATTTGGAATTATGCAAAATGTTGGTCGGGAGCTTACCGTGGAATATGATCAAACGTTGATACATTACTTGGTTCATAGTCACCTAGAGAAAAAAAAAAAAGGATTCTGTTATTGATTTGATATAACTCCACGAATGATGTATAAGCTATGTGTGTGCAGTGAGGCACTATGAGGTGGTTTACTTGATTCATGAAAAACATGCTGAGGAGGTCGAAAGCATCAACCAAAAAGTACAAGGTGAAGCTTTTTCCCTTCTTATGCTCTGTTGTTGTGCTCACTAGGTTCCATGCAAGACTAATGCCTGTGTTTTTTAGTTATTGCGGTAGTGTAATTAAGTTTGTTGATATTCAGAATTTCTGAAGGAGAAGAAGGGGAAGGTTTGGAGGTTTAGTGATTGGGGAATGCGTAGACTGGCATACAAAATACAGAAGGCAGAGAATGCACACTATATACTAATGAACTTTGAGATAGAGGCGAAATACTTAAACGAATTCAAGGGATTGTTAGATGGTGACGAGAGGGTAATTAGGCATCTCGTGATGAAACGTGATGAGGCCATCACCGAAGACTGTCCTCCACCTCCTGAGTTTCACTCTGTTCGGGCAGGTAATGAATTTTATGATGATGATGAAGAGGAAGAGTTTGATGAAGATGAAGGTGAAGGTGAAGATGGTGATAATATAGAGTACGAAGTAGATGATGATGGTAACGTCGTTATGGTGTTGTATGAAAATGAAGAAGAAGGAGAAGAAGAAGAAGAAGAAGATGGAGCTAGTGAACCAGAAGAAGGACAGGACAAGTCAACTAACGGCAGAAGAGAAACCCGGAGAACAGTTAACGTAGGAGGTTAGAGCTGTTTGTAATTCTTTTGTTTATGTGTCGTGTTTTGGATAAATAGGGTCACATATAAAATTGTTGTTGTTTATTTTACTCAATACTCATAATAGCATCTTAAGAAGTATAAAATCAAGAAAATATGAGAAACGAAATTATCTTCCCTTGAAAAGAAAAGCGGAACTCAACTTGTATGAAGCTGTCTCAGGGAACCATGAAGAAACAACAATCCATTAAGCTCTAAGCAACACTACCACTAGTTTAAAAACTACATCAACCCAACAGATGGTGAATTTGAATCCAGCTCCGACTTTTTTCTTGGATTGAGATCAGTTTGAAGTTAAAACTACCGTTTAGAAGGCCTAGTATCATCACCAGTGACATCTCCTAGCTCACTGTGGTCCTTAGCAGCCCTCTTCCTCTTGGGCAGAGGCTCAGATTTGCCAGCGCTCAAGCTGATGTCCTCGTCAGCATCTTCGTCTTCAATCTCTTCATCAACTTCTTCTTCCACACCATTCTCCTCAGGGTCAAAATCACTTGCGTCATCCTCATCTTCAACCTCACCAACAGGCCTCACTAAGTACTCTGTCCCAAGATCCTCCTGAACAGTTTGAATGTAATATGAGTAAACCACACATATTCTATGATTTGCAAAGATTGGCGATACAAAAAAAAAACATAGGTTACTACTTCTAGGTTATATCCTTCAAAGGACTTGAAGAGGACGAGCACCCAATGAAGAAGCTGAACGGAACAAAGTTAGCTTTGACTTTCAAAGAGATGAGGTCAAAACTTGTTTTTGTTTTACAATACATTTACTTAGGGAATAAGACAAGGACTTTAAAAAACCCTAAATTCTGATTCAGAAAACAAAAAGGGTAAACCCAACCCTGCCTTGTAACACAGGACAATTCATAGCAATTGAGACTCATGCGAAGAAGATTAAGAGCTGAATCAGAGCTACAGAGACGCAGAAATCCACCTAGATCTATACTCTTCTCTCAGAAATACAAACCAAGAGATCCATACCTCTTCTTCATCGTCCTCGTCTTCGTCTTCGTCGTCGTCGTCATCATCATCGTCGTCGTCGTCGTCTTCATCTCCATCCTCTTCACCGACAGTTTCCTCATCTTCGTCTGCGGAAACTTTTTCTCCTCCGTCTTTGGTTTCCTCCACTTCACTGTCGTCGTCGCTCAGAACCTGAACCAAAGGTTCCTCCTTGAAATCATTATCATCTTCAACACGCGTCATCTTACCGAAACAAGCAACGATTTTCAGAGATTTTTCGTTCTGCAAGCGTTTCTTAGAGGAGAGAGGTTGTGAGCAGAAGGAGCAGCAGAAGCTTCGAACCAGCTTTAGCAGTAAGACCCTCTATATCCAATCTCAGCCGTTCAATCTGAATAATACTAGGATTGATGAGATGGCATCACATCTAACGGTTCAGATTAGAGGATAACGTGGTTTTGATGAAAAACGTAAGCCGTTAAGGTAAATATTACTTTCTCCGAGGAGGCACACGCGCAACTTGTGCGAGCATAAAGCGTTCAGATATTTTTGGGCCTTAAACTTAGTTGTTTGGGATTTACCTAATGGGCTAGATGTGAGGCCTAATGTGCATATTGTAAATATTTGTTGTCACCTCATTTATTTCGATAAAAATTAGTTTTGGTTGACAAATTATTCAAAAAGGGACTAACATGCAAAAATAAACAGTAATTTTTTTTAATATATTAAATTGAAATTTTCCGTGTATTCACAAACACAAACAATGTAACGTACTGTATTTGGCAAGAGTGTATCATTTTTGAAAAAGAAAAAGAAAGAAAGAAAAGAGTATCAATTTCGATATATTGTTTCATTATATTATGGTAATGATTAAGGAGGTTTCTTGGTTTCGACCACCGAATACGTATCGTGATTATATAAACCAGGATTACAATTGATCAAAAATGGTAACAAAATATCTTATTCCTTTTCTAAAAATATATTTTTCGTTTATCCATTGAACTCTAAAATAAGTTTAATTAGTTGACAACGTTTTGATGATGTCAGCAGTCATATCGGCGATATCATGGACGGCTTTGTTACGTCCGGTCAACGGAGAAGTCCCGGCGGGGAACTGATCCTCACAATAACCAGGCTTCGCCACAACCTCTTTCATTGCAGACATAGCGTCAGCATATTTCTTCGCCTTTATATCAGCCATCACCGCCGGTAAAAACCTATTAATCGCCGCACCGTACTCCTCGACGCAAGTTCCGTACATCTCAAAGTCTATACGGACTGTGACATTCCTTAGGACGGAGATAAGATATCGTTGTATCTTGTTGACTTTCTTTGTCGTCTCATCGAGAGCAATCGACGCAAGCCCTTTCATGGTTCAAAAAATAAACAAATAATACTATATATGTTTTAGCTACATGACTTTGCAATATAGTGCATAACAAAAACTCAAAATCATTTCGTCATTTTTATAACTTTTCACGTTATAGTATATATTAATCAAGATCTTGTTTTGGATTGTTAATAGACAGTTTTTAGAAGAAAAGAAAAAGCCAAAGAAATATATTTAATTGTCATATCACCTTGGAGATTTGAGGTTTTGCTTCTCGGATCAAGATTTAGAGTAGAGATGCATAGTGCTTGATAACGGTTTCTTTTGCAGAGTTGCTGTTCAAGGTTAGATCCCGGAGGAGACTGAATTGCTCGAGACAAGACTATTTGGATTTGGATACACACGATAAACATAGCAAATAATTTCATGAAATTATTCATTTTGTTATTTGGTGTAGGGAGTGTTTTGTTTGCTACAAAAAAATACTGTTAGTGAATCGTTTCTAGTTTCAAGGTTGGATTAATGATGCCAAAAGTTTTTATAGTGTGTTGAGTAGAAAATGAAGTTTTTTTTCTTCAGACTGCATAAATAGATATGGAAACAGATATCTGCCATTAGTCTCTTCTGGTCAATTAAGCTTATTAAGGCATCAACCCTTTCTGTTGACGAAAAGTCCATTAATATTTTCATATGCCAACTTTTACATTCTTTCTTGTTGAAATTGAATGTGTTTGACTAGAAAACATATGAACGGTTTGCATAGTTTATGATTTTATGTGCCGGACTATTTTTTTTTTTCTTTCAGCAACACCCTTGACATATTTCTTCGCAGCCTTAAGATCAGCCAACGCCTCCGGTAAAAACCTACGAGACGCGATGCCGTATTCATCAATGCAAACCTTGTACCTCTTCAAGGTCTTTGATGGTATCATATACGGAGACAATATATTTATAATACTCGTTGACTTTTTTTAACTCGCATCTATAGAGATCGACGCGAGCCCTTTCATGGAAGACAAAAAATAAACCAATTATACTTTACTAGTGTCTGTTGGTATAATTTGTTTGTTTATGACTAAATGTTTGCGGTAAGCATGCCAAAGACCAATGTCATTTTCCGTTTCTTTCACGGATTTCTAACCAAATTTCTGTTTAGTGTAACTTAAAAAATTGTTAATTAAACAAACAATATTATCTAATTATCTCACCTTGTAGATCTGAGGTCTTGCTTCTAGGATCAAGATTGAGAGTAGAGACTAGAGACGCATAGGCTTGGGTAAGGGTTACTTTTGCAAATTACTTGTACGAGCTTAGAGCATCTACATTGCATTGGTGAAAATCCTAATTTAATATTATTATTTCGATTTAATTTTACTAGATAATTAAGAGTTAGTTTAAAAAATAAATTGAACCAATGAGACAAAAACACATATCTATGAGATTTTCATTGAAAAACTTGAAATTTTCATTTGAAAGATTTGAGATTTTTTTCTTTCGTATTTTTTGTTTTTTTTTTTTTGTTTTAAGTTTAGAAATTCTCTTAGATATCCACTAATACATATGCTCTTAGGTCCAAAACCGAACTGGTTGAGACAAGGCTATTTGGATTTGAATAAGCACGACAAAAATAGAAAATAATTTCATGAATTTATTCATTTTGTTATTTAATATCAATGGGGTGTTTTGATATTCAAATCAGAGTAACTCGTAAATGGATCATTTACTCGGAGGGCTTATCTCCGGATTTAGAGGGTACTAAGAACTTAAAACTGTGTAGATAATTAGACGCTGAGACGTCGATGACAATGAATTGGCACAAAATAGGTTTACAAAAAGAAAACGTTTTGACTGTTTGAACATAAGTGTAAGTCACACAGCTATTTAAATAGACACGCCTAAGACTACATATTGTAGATAAGGCATGCAAACCGACACCTGACTACACTCTCTGTCTCTCTCTTCTCAGCTCCGATCCACGTAACTCCTCCGCCGACACCGTCGGTCTCGCTCTTATCTTCGCCGACAAAATTAAGGTTTTGAATAAGACAAAAAAAAAAAGACAATACTGAGTTGGTTTAGTAGTAACTTTAAAGTTAAAGGCGATTTTGTCAAAAAAAGACTTTAAAAGTAAATTTCTAGTATTAAAATGTAAAATACAAATAGTTTACGTCTAATCTTAAATAATCAAATTAATAATAAAGCTCGTTACAAGTATTGACCATGCCTTTTTAATTAACTTTTAAGAACCGGTTCTCGAACACGGGCAAAAAAAATTGGCACGAAGTTTCTAGAACCGAATCACGGGATATACAGAACACTCACGAGCCAGATATCGACTGACGAGAGAAGACGGCCCCCACAATATTAATTAACTTAAGGTATTTTTAAAATTATTTGGTCGACGTTGGGTATAGTGTAGACTTATATATAATGGTGTTTTATTGTCGTATATGTGACCGACTACTAAAGTACTCATACATCAAATTTAAACCACACATACCGTCGTCTTTCTCTTGTTATTGTGCCAACAACCACATATAACCAAAATGATAAAGTGTAACAAACAAAAACTAAAGACCAGACACAACAGATCCATGTATTATATAAAAAATTAGGTAGTATGATTCAATCAATATACCTACATTAATACTCAAATTGAAGTTTTATTATACTCTAAAATACGCAGAACAACTTATATTGTAAGACATATCTATTAAACCAGAATAAAGTTTGTTGATCAAGAAGCTTCGTTCACGGGTGGAATTATAATAAGCACGTAGACCTAAATAATCACTAACCTAGTTAACATCGATATATAACAAAATTCATATGTGACGACACGTAAAAAGCATATTGTCTTGATGATAGATAAAACATAATATGTTAAAAGCTTTTAAAAGTTACTAACATGTAACGAGTTTAAATAGCAACTACTATAAATAAGTCTAGAAACAAAGCTAACAGTAGTGTACTCACAAAATCACAGGTCTTCTCAAAACTTAACTATCTCCGATCATGAAGAGATCCTCCACCGTCACATCATTACTTTGTCTCTCCCTCTTTCTCCTCTTGCTTCTACCGTCGGTATTCTCCGACGACCTAATCGACAAAATATGCGAAGCAACGCCGTTCTGCGACCTCTGTGAAGCCTCTCTCCGCCCACTCTCTCCATCACCTTCCGATCCCAAATCTTTAGCCGCTGCTATGGCCAGCGTCGTTCTCGGAAACATGACCGATACCCTAGGATACATCCAATCTCTGATCAGACATACTCACGATCCTGCGGCGGAGCGCGCGCTGGCTCAGTGCGCCGAGCTGTACCGGCCGGTGGTCCGGTTTAATATTCCTCAGGCGATGGAGGCAATGCAGCGCGGCAAGTTCGGATTTGCGATTTATGTGCTCGGAGACGCCGAGAAGCAGACTGATTCTTGCCAGAAAGGGATCACGAACGCCGGCGCCGACGATGAGAGCTCGGTGGCTCTTACGGCTAGAAACAAGCTGGTTAAGAATCTTTGTGACGTGGCGATGTCTGTGATTAAGTCTCTAATGAACGGTCTTTAATTAAGAATCTTTGTTATTTATTATATATACATATATTTGTAATTATTGACACGAACAAATTTATATTCCAAATTTCGGGAGAGTTATAAACTATTGAACCAAAAGACTAATAAGTTATCAACTACAAAATGATATTTGGGGAAGTTGAAAGCAACCAAGTTTTCAATCTAGTAAAAAAAAATAAAATATATATATATATATATAGTCTACAACTGACACATGCACATTATCAAATATAAACAGAGATTATGATATGAATATAACATTAGATGTTTTGTTGACGTTCAGTCTAATCATAAGATTTTCTGTTTTAACATGAATTATAGTTAGTTTTATTTATTTATTTAAATATAAAAGTACACAACTTACAAATAACCACAGATTTCTATTTTTATGTTAAAGTTACTTTTGATTTGTATCATGTCACTTTTGGTTTATCTTCACTCAACAATTGGTGTTAACTCCTTGGAGCTTAAATGGTGGTAGCGAATGGAAATGATTAGCATATAAATCCCATACCTTGTGTTTTTTTTTTCTTTTTTGTCAACAACCTATAACTTTTGTTTATATTTCATATATTTTTATTTATTTATTCAGTGGGGGAGTATAGAGTGAGACTAAACAGATTAGGAGTTAATGGGCCTTAATTAAAGGGCCCACGAAGCATCCGCAGACAGCAACGAAACATAACTAATAGACGTTTGAAACACACACACACACGTGAAATCACATGTTCAATTAATTTAGAACAGCATTAATAGTGGTCTCTATACTCAGTGGACTGTTTAGATACAGCCACATGGATTCTGTTCCCAAATATACATGCTATTTTAGTAATTGATTTCAAATTTCAACTTCAACCATCGTTAACATGTGATCTACAATATATAAAAACTATACCAATAATGTTGATCTGATTTTTTTTTTTTATGTTTTGATTTCGTCAAAATCTGGAAACTATTTGCGACAATCAACTAAAATGATCTCAGTTTAAGAGATAAGAGTACCGTGATAACTGAATAACATAACACTGATTTTATTATTTGTAACTTCTCTCTCTCAGTTTATTAAGAAAACGACACAAAACTAACCTTACCCACATCGGATAATTATCATTTTTTCCCAAAAAAATTATCGGTATGATATATGAGTACATGGTTCACCGACAATCTAAACCGATCAATGGTTTGATCAACCAGTATGGTATTTTCCAATTCTAAACCCTTTGGTTCACTGTGAACTCTTCTTTTCATTCTCCAAACCGGAAACCGGTTTTAGTAAACTGCGAGAAAATCTTTGTGCTAAAACCGGTCCGGTATAACCTCCATCCGGTTCACTCGCCGACGGATTTCCAGCATATTGAACCGAAACAAAACCACCATTGGCTTTCCCGGCGTCTACTAAGTGAGATTTACCGGCTGCTCTCGGAGACAATCCTGAAAATTTCAATAAAAATACACAAAATACAAGGTAAACGAAACTTGACAATCGCGAAACGCAAACGCAATCTCGCAAAATTAAATCATACCTTGGAAAACAAGGACGAAGAAGAAAATAGCGGTGAAAAGAGTTGCCAAGACATTGCCAAGAGACGAAGCCGCAGACGCAGCTTTAGCCGCTCTTGATTTCTTCAACGCTCTCATACGTTCGACCCTCGCGCGTTTCAGCATCGCCAATTCAGCGATCTCTCTAATAAGTTTCTGATCCGCTGCGTCTAGCGACGGTCCACGCGGCGGTCGTGGAGGCTTGGACGCAGATTTCTTCCGTTTCTCCTTCCGATCACTCCTCCCCCATTCCGGTTTACTGATTCCACATTGAACCGGACTTGCATCATTCTCTAACGAACCGACAGATTCTTCTCCGGTTTTAACCGGTTTGTTATCTGGAGACATGGGCTTCTCCGGTGATTTTGTATAATAAACATTGTCGCAATCAACCATCCCTTTCTCGAGATCAACATCGAAATCGAGACTCATTCCCATTATCTAACCAGATTGGACAAGATTCCAAAACCAAAGTTTCTCACTTTAGATCAGACACTCGAAGTTGAAGAGACAAACCTCAACCACTTTTCATCACCTAAGAAACGATCTTTTTAGGACTTGAATCTGTAATCAAGATCAAGATCTATTTTTCTCAATAGAGACGAAAGAACAAACACATATACGCAAAAATGTGTAGTCTATATATGTGTGTGTGTTGCTTTTACTTTATGTGACGGCTTTAATAGCCTAAGCAAGTAAACAATGAATTACAGCTAACGCCTCCTCGTCTCTAGAAATAATATAACCTCGCAATAATAATAATCTGCAAAAACCAAAAATCACAAACTTTTTAAGTTTTCATTAATCGATAAAACATTAAAGACAATAACTTTAATTAATGGTTGATCAATAGTGTAGAATATGGATAATTACCGAATCAAAATCACGTGGTTGGGAATAAAAGAAGAAAAAGTAGGGATTGGTTTAGAGGATTAAAGAGGAGAGTTTGAAGTTTGGTTGATGTTTAATTCAGATACTGTCAAAAGTAGGTAATTTTATATTAGCGTATTGATTCGAAAAAGAAAATAATTATTTATTTTTGCTTAATCTCGGGCATGAAGCAAGGAACAGCTGTGTTTTTCCTTTTTTCCAATGCCGTGACTTAGGGGAAAAAAACATATAAAAATGAAATAAAAATACTTATCGAATCGAATTCGAAACCCAGAAATTTAAAATCAAAATGACTTCAGAACGATGAGTGTTCAAATGATGAATGAAGATTGATTAAGAAGAGAGTCAGATTAGAAACTCTGAAGAGAGTCATATTTGAACTTATATGTTTGCTACCTTGAAACGAAAGCGAAGGAGACCCAGATCCGATACTGAAGAGAAGAGCAGAGAGACCGAGGAGAAAATGGCGGATTAATTTTGTCCGACTTCAGACCGATTCCAAAAGAAAAAAAAATACTAAATCAGGACAAATAAAAGATAAAATGACGATTTAAACACTCATTCGTCGAAGTTTCCAACTTTTTTTCTTTTCAGGAGAGATTGAAATGCTTATAGATAGGATTATTCTGAAAGATACTCTGGATTTTGTAAATGAATTATTAAAAATAAATTCAAAAAAAAAAAAGACAGCAGATTTGAATTCGAAACAGATATAGGAACTGTAATGTGTTCGGACATGTGTTGTTGTTCTAAATATAGCTGAGACTTAAGAGAATAAGCATGTGAGCTTTTTTTTCTTCATTAGCAGCGAAGCTTCACGTCACCGACGCAGTCCCAAATATTCTTTTATTCCAAGTTTTGATCCCATTATTTTATTTTCTTATACGTTTGCACCCCTATAGGTGGCTCATTCTACATATATTTTGTTTGTATGATATTTTTTTCCTTTTTGTTTTTTTTCATGAATACAAAACTTGACTTATGTACAAAATTATAAGGAAAAGATAAATCAAGACGAGAACAAAATTGGAATATACAAAGAGAAGGACTAATACAAAGACGACATATATTGTCATAATTTGAAGAAAACCTTGGTCCCATTTTGATCACTATAAATCTATCTGGCCCAATTTACAAATATGTGAAAATGACGACTTCAACATAACAGGAGCGGTTCCCTAATCTGCCTCCTCCCACTTAAACACTGCTATTGAGTCCCTTAACTATTTAATTTTTTTGATTCAACCCCTCAAGATATCTGACTACGAAGGACCACCCCCACTTAATTTAGTTGGTCAACTTCTTTTTCTTTCTTTTTTGTCTTATCGCGGTCAAATTCATCAACGACTTCTTTTCGTCCAACCTTTTTAATTTAAATCCCCGTATCATTACTTCACATTAGTACATGTTTTATTAGGGTATGTAATGTCATATATATTATTAGGTGATGTGATACATTTTTTATTCTTGCAATTTCATTCCATTAACTGTATACCGAGACTCAGTGACATTTTTATTTCCCAATGAAATCAATAATCATAGAGAAATCATAAGGCATGGAGGTGTCTGATAGGTAGGGAGCTCTACACATCCCACTTACAGACAAACCGGTCCATTTCCTAAATGATACCATGGCCCCATGAATCTGACTTGTTACACAAACACACCTTACAGTCTATTAACACGTTTATTATCCTTTCATAGAGATGTAATATGTACATTTATCCATTCTGCCGTCAACAATTCACACTAGACATTATACTTTTTATCTTTCTTGTTTACCCATCACGAACACCTTTTTTAAAAGGTATGTTAAAAATTGGCCCAAATAAATCTTCATAAGTTTCCTTAAAATCTTATACAAGGAGAAGCTATGTAAAAAGACACGTGGGGGTGATTTTTTGGTGACGAAGACCAGACCATTCAGGTTCATTGTTTGCCATACAGCTAGTTGAATCGACAAATCCTTAGAGGTTTACGGCCCGTACGTGGTGAACCAATATTTATGTATTGGGCCGAAAAGCCCGTTTTCTTCGTAAAGTTAGAAAAAAAATTATAATTCAACAAGCCTTTAAACTTGGGTGTGACACAATCACATGATACCACCAAAATCCGGTGTTTTTTCTTTCTCCAATTCGTGCATGTTATTTATCACTCGAGTCTCGAGCTATATTTGTGTTGTTCCAGTTTTATTAGACGTCTCCAAATATTTTTATAGCAAAAATGGAAGGACTCAAATAATTAAGTAGGATAAACAAGGTACATACAAAATGATAAATATAGAAAAAGTAAATGGTGCATGGTAATATATATGCCAATGCATGCGATTTCTAATATGGAAAGTGAAATCACATCGTCTCTCTTCAATAACAAAAGAAGAGTGATTTACACAATATACAAGCATGTGTATATGTCACGACAAAACATCGATCACCTTATTATTGTATGTCCTTTCTATATAATCATGTAAACAATAAGCAACAAGAATGATTTAGTGTGAGTCGCCGTAATTATCTCCACCACCGTATCCGCTTCCATACCCTTCACCATATCCACTTCCATAGCCCGATCCATTTCCACGGCTACCACCACCACCTCCTCCACCTCCACCGCCGCCTCCTCCACCACCTCCGCCACCTTTACCACCACCACTTCCATATCCAGAGCCGCTTCCATAACCTGACCCATATCCGGATCCTCCGCTACCGCCTCCACCTCCACCGCCACTACCACCACCCCCACCTCCGCCACCACCGTTTCCTCCTCCATAACCACTACCGGACCCATACCCTGAACCTGATCCTTCTCCTCCACCACCTCCTCCTCCTCCACCGCCACCGCCACCACCACCTCCTCCGCCACCGTTGCCTCCCCCAGAGCCTGAACCATATCCGGAACCTGAACCAGACCCTTTACCAAGAGCTTTTGGTGATCTAGCTGCTAAACAGACGTCAGAAACAACTAAAACCAAGAAAGCAGCTCCTAAGAACCTGAGGCTTCCCATATTCACAACTTCTTAATTATGAACCAAGCTATATCAGCCACTAATAAAAAGTTCGTTTCTTTGTGAAAGTCTTAGATAGAAAGAACTAGTTAGAGAAGCCGTGTGTGATGTGGAATCAATTGATTGTCTATGTAGAGAATGTCGGTCTGTTTAGGTATTTATAAGGAATCGAAAATAGTGGAAACGTAAGAGTCACGTAAGTCCTAGTAGCTTCCTTTTGACCAATATGTGTGAACAATGGTGAATTAAGTGGGCCTGAAACTTCTCAGTGCTCTTGTAGGTGAAGATACAGCAATCGCCACTTCTCCAATATCATCCCAAATTATATTTTAATTATATGTAGATGTATGGTACTGGAACATGTGTCGTCTTCCTTACGGCTCACCTCATCTAATTCTTAATAGTAATTATATATGCTTAACAGACACGTATTAACGTTTCGAATAGCACGATCCATCGGCCAACATTTCCATAAGTAGATGCAGGCCTGAGTAGATGTCACGTATTATAGCATATTTGGAAAAAAATCACACACGTCATAAATTATTCGCTAATAGTTTATGTATGTACTGTGTACATATTCAGGTACGTGGCCTCTAACTATTTTCATCCAAGGGAGATAAAGGGAGCTTTGATTTTGAATATGTAGTTGTGAGTTGTGACAATGGGACCTCTCACTTTTTCTGAATTCACCTTCTTTACAGATACGCGTGAAGGAGGTCCATACTTGACTTTAGTGCATTCTTATTGGGTTTATTAGTTTCTGTTATAAAAACCCCAATAGCCCGTTTATAAATTCCAGGCCTGACTAAATATTTGTTTTTTTTGCTAACGAATATTTGCTTTAGCTTTTAAAATTATTTTGAAATTCAGGCCCACGGAAAAAGTTCCTTGTTAATTGTTATTAACATTAATGGGATAAATATTTTTTTCTTATCGGTGAAAAATGAGTAAAGACTGTTAAATGCATGTGACCTAAAAAAAAACTGTTAAATGCATAACCCTAGAATTAAAAATTCCATAAAATTTTAAAATGATTAAATTATATTATCCTTAATTCACTATTTTTAGGATTAGTAACGTTACACTCTAAGGGGTATATTGGTTCAAAGATTTTAATGGATTTGGAAATCCAAGTAAAATCATGTGTTATTCAATCATTGATTTTAAAAAAGATTTTTAAATTATGTGTTATTGGTTCTATCATTTGTAAATACTAATTAAAATCATGTGTTATTCGTTTAATGAGTTTTTGTTCAATTTCAAAATCCACATTATACTTTTAATGGATTTGAATGAATTTGAAAGTGAAGAATAGAAGGATTCAAATCCGTGGTTAAACATGTTATTTCAAAATCCATATGTATTGATTTCAAATTTCATAAGAATTTTCAAATCTTATATGGATTTACAAATCAATGAACCAATAAAGCCCCCTAAAATTATGAGTATAGAAAATAAAAACTATGAAAAGATTAGGAAACAATTAAAACAGCAGAGTCAATCGACCACCATGCCGATCTCAAATTGGAAACAATATAGTATGTGGTAAAAATATAGGTTGCCGATATATTCTCTTATGTAATATACTTTTTCTCACGCTATCATCATGAATTTTTTGGCTCTCTGAAACACAACATTAATAAGTTTATTCTTCATATTCCATCATGTACTTTGCAAACCCTTTACGGATGATGCAAATCCGGTTTGATTTGGTGGTTTAACTTAAATTAACCGGTTTAACCAATAAAAGAAAATCGGTTTAGGGTTTGAGATTGAAAAATCGAATTGGAGATTCTTCTTCTTCCACACCAAAACCATCGTATATTTTTGTTTACCGCTGGTTGACGATTGACTACTGTAATATGAACAAAATAGGAGGAGAACAGATCAAACAAGTTTTTCCAATCTCTCACGAGGAATTCTACTAGTCTTATCTTGTTCGTCTCTATTTGTTTTGGTTTTATGGATTCAATGACAAGATTTGGTTGAACGACGATGATATCCCCCAAAGCTGCGAAACTTTCATATATCTGTTCGATCAATTTTGTGTTTGATTTTCAAAGCAAGCTGAGAGTTTTGGATTTGAAAAATCTAATGGTGTCGGTGACAAGGAGAAGGAAACAACTATCTTCTCATCTAATAAAAGACCTGCCGTTTCAGATCTCTTTAGCGATGACCGCAAGTCGGAGAAGAAGCAGAAGCAGTGGCATCAATTAGAGGCTTTCTATGAGTGGTTGGCCGACAAGAAAGCCGATTTATCTCGGTCTTCTACTACTACTGGACGCGTGAAGCCTACGCGCCTCTCTATGTCTAGCGACGCCGATGGGGATAGAGACCTTTTGTTGTCTCCGGCGGCTTCGCTTCCTGCTGCTTCCAGTAGTGGCAACATCGTTTCATCGAATCGGGCATAAGCCTTTGTATAAGGTGCTTTATGATCAAGGTCTTCATGGTCTTAGAGGCGATCAATGGTGACAAGTACTATGATATTTCTGGAGAAGTGAGAGGTGATGAAGACTGTATGGCGATCAATTGTTGATTTTGTTAACCCAAACGCAAATTACAAACACGTTTATTGGTTTTATTGGTTAAACCGGTTTAATTAAGTTAAACCACCAAATTAAACCGGATTTGTATCAACCGTAAAAAGTTTGCAAAATATACGATGAGATACGAAAAATAAACTTGTTAATGTTGTGTTTCAGAAAAACAAAAAGTTGATAATGATAACATGAGAAAACATATAATACAAAGGAAATATAGGGGCAACTCTCAAAATATTACTGACTTTTGTTTGGATTTTCGCGGTTTTATTGGGATTTTTTGTGGTTGTCGTTGTTATAGTAATAGTGTAATACTATTATTTTTAAATAAAATTTGTTATTTCGTGTTTTACGGCTTTTTGGAAAACTAGACAGGGTAGGGTCCCACCCACGTGCGTTTTAAAGAGCTGTGGACAATGTTCTTCTCTTTTCTATGTGTTATAAGCAAATTAACAAGTCTCTCTTTTCCACTCTTTTCCAAATCCTTATTTAAATAAATAAACAATATGACATAACTGATTTCTATTCTCTTACTTGATCTACTTATACTCTTGATTTAGTTAACCAAGTATAACATGTACTCCCTCTATTTCATTGTTGTTTTAGATTTTTAAATTTGTTTCAAATGTTATTTTAGATTTTTAATGTAAATATAATATTTTATAAAAATTTCAGTTTTATTTCTATTGTTTTAATGTTTTGACCAATAATAAGGGACAAAAAATAAATATAATTATTTTCTTAATAAGGGACAAAAATTACAATTAAAATGAAACAGAGAAAGTTCTAATTAGTAATTAAGGTAAACATTTAAATTTATAAACGCGTTTAGTAGATGATTTGTGAAAAAAAAAATCGTAAGCTAATAATGAGTGTTGAGAAATGAGAAAGTTTTTTGAGTGGTCAGAGTTATATCTAGAGTTAATTTTTTTTCACTGTTACTCTCTTAAAGAGTCATTTCTTTTTTAGAAAACTATATATTATGTAGATTAATATGAAATTTAACATAAGATTTATCCCCAAAAAAAACAAAAAAATATATTATAATCGAGTTATTACTGATGGTACAGATTTATCATCACACTTTCAAAAAAGTTATTCGGCATTCGGTAATTTTCCATTCCACTTAACAAGTTATTAAGGTTGTGTAACATATAAACTAGACATATATAGATGCATGATTGGTTAGTATATTTTTTCTAATCACCTGTTTAACTAATAACTTGGTAAATGATAAACTAGTACATTATGTTTCAAATTATTAGTTTTTAAAGCTAAAAACGTAAATATTAAGAAATATTAAATATTTTTTTTATAAAAAATCTAACTAATAGAAAAATATTGCAAAATTCAAATGAGCATAAATTATTAATTAATATTTTGAAACTTAATATTTTGAAAATTTAATATGAAACAAATTTATTATTTTGAAACAAATTGTGAGAAAATTTAATATTTTGAAACAATTTTTTGTCTTTAAAACATTCAATAATTTGGGATAAAAAAAAAAATGAAGAAATTGTTACCTTGTTGGCGCTGTGGCGCATGTTTCTAGAAAAACAATTTATAACTAATCAAGGGTATATTATGATTAGTACAAACTTAGTATTTCCTCTGTTTCAATATAAGTGTAGTTTAAGGATTTTACACACTTATTAAGAAAAACATTCAAATCTTTTGTTTTATCCCTAATTAATATGTTTTATAATTTTTCATTGGTCAAAACATTTAAACTATAGGGATAAAACTGAAAATTTTTAAAAATATTTGCATTGAAAACCTAAAACAACACTTAAATTGAAACAAATTTTAAAACCTAAAACTACAAATAAAATGAAAGAGAGAGAGAGAGTAGTGTTTAGGGATCTAGTTGCCACTCAATAATTGATTTTCAAGAAGTGCCTTTTCTTAAAAGATAATTATTGAGGATGAAGGAAAGAACAAATCACTACTTGTATCGTGAGGTGTGAACCTCGTGCTATATTTGCTTTTTTAGGCTTTCATAGATAGATCATAGATCAACTGCATATTAAACTATTGTCTAGCATTACATATCATGATTTGCACAAAAACTAACAAAAAAAAAGCATTACATTTCATGTATATATTAATCACTAGTTCTGCGTATCTACAATGTACTATATAAGAAACAAGTCCTTCTACTAGTAGAAGTAGACCATATTGATTTTGATGTAAATGCATTATTGTAAGCCGTTGATTGTAAGTATACCCCACTTCTAAGTTTCTTCTGCTTAATTACTAGAAAACCTCATTTTTAGACTTTTAGAGTCTGATTGGCTAGACTTTAGAGTCCTAATTATCATATTGACATCTACTTTCAGCATTACAAGAATCATAATTGGCCGTCTAGGATTATAGGAATGTGAACTTTTGGCATTATCTAGCGATACTTAATTCACGTAAGAGCGTCTTGATCGAAAATATATTGTTTATAGATGTTAAAACCAAAAGAAAAAATTATAGAGATAAGATACAAGTTATGACAATCGATCTTTATTTTTAAAAAGTAACTGGTGGGAAAATAGTACACGGGAAACAAATTGGAAAAACTATTATTTATTAGCTTGTAAATGTATAAAATGTAATTTACAAAATTAAAAGTAACAGTAGCAGACAAGATGTTTAATTACATTAAAAACCCAACTCTTTTAAACAAATAAAGTATAACTTGAACTGCATTTTTCTGTCAAAGCAACTGATCAAAATGTAAAAATTAATAGTGACATAAAAAAAAATGTAAAAAAAAAAACAAATAGATTAATAAAGTGTTTGTATATATATATATATATTATTTTTTTTTTAAAAAGATTTGTATATTAGTTGACAACCCAACAAACTTTGTCGTGGATTGGGATGAGACAGCAGAGAAACGCCCATCTCTTGTTTCAATACAGCAACCAAGCGACGTATCATAATTCATATATACATTTTCTGTTTAAATATTTGTTTTTTGTTGTAGTTACTTGTTGTTGTGATTTCAACGTTTTGTTCTTGTCGTATACGTTAGGTTTCGTAAAACCATATTCTAGAAATTTATTTCTGAAAAATTATATTTTCCTAAGAATATATCATCCAATATTTGCACAAGTAAACAGTGGACATATGTTGAAAGAAGAACCATTTATACCAAAGCATGCACTTAATTATATAATACAAAAATGCATTAAATATATTTAATTTGACGTATCAGTTTTCCCAATTATATATGAATAATGAGTTTTTTTTAAAAATATAAAGATGAATGGTGGGTTTTAATTTTGTTAAAAGGAAGTAAAAAATCTGAGAGCACACGTGTGGTCCAGCAGGTTATGCGCTCCACGTGCGAATAAGAATAGTCAGTGGCTTGTGTATGGTTCGGACAGCGGCACACGACAGACTGCGCATCATGGCGGAACTTAGCCAGTCTTGATTATTTATTAACACACTATTGTTAATATGGCTAAGTGTCTAAATCCATGCTTGGATGACCATGATATTTTAGCACGAAAATAATTTACGTTGGTTCGATTAAATTAAAAGAAATTTTTTTTTTTGTGTGCGCACGGTATTGAACAAAAAAGTTGTAAAACGCAAAATTCACTATTCCGTGGAAACTGAAACGTGAGAGTTTGTTTTGCATCGGTTGATCCAAGGGAAAAAATAATTGATTAAACTTTATGAGATAAATTGACGGAAGATTTTTAAAAGAAACAATTATTTTTTTAAAAGAGTTTACTTACACATAAAGCATTGAGGTTTTTGAATAGTAAGAGAAAAAGAAAAGAAAAATAAATCGTTTTTATTTGTTTTAGCCTTTTAGGATTTGGAACAGAATTAAAATTAAACATTTAGGATTTTTTCACAAATTTTTGCCTAGTTTTTTTTTATAAACAGGGTATTGGTGTTTCTTGTTCTTTCCTATAGGAAACACTATTAACGAATCTCTGAAAACTACATTAGTGAGAAATATATACTCCTTATATATAATGTCGTTTAATGAATCATTATAATTATCATAACGTTAATTGAAATTTGTGTTGTTGAGACCGTCGGAAATATATTTTGGCATCGCATAGGTTCTCGCGGATGTTTCACATGGTTAAATTTTTAACTTAAAAACTTAAAATGTATATTCAATATAGTTTAGCTAAAAAGTAATTGACTTTCGTTTACGTATCTACGAATATTGTATTATTTGTTTATATAGCTAGTAGATTCGTTTATGAGCTTTGTCTTATGGATGTAAGTTGAACCTCGTGAAGAAGCTTTGTATATCTCTTTTATTATTTCCACTTATCTAATGTTCATATGTTTTTCTTATACTATGTTTTTTTCTCTGTTTTGTCGCTTTTATTTTTTTCTCTATTTTGACGATAGGTAGAAGTGATCATAGAACCACAAGATTATGAGACACTTATCCATTTTGAAAATACACAATTAGCCAATGTTGATCTTTTAAATTTAATGCACTACGTATTTTTAAAATTATTACATCTACTGACTGATTATGCTTTGTAATCCAACATTACTATCAATGTCTTGAGGTTTTAATTTTAACAAATGGAGTATTATTTACTTTAACTTTCAAAACAAGTCCATCAAAATCTTAGGAACCCTTCTTAGATAATTTTTGAAAAAAAAACTCTTTCTCAAAACATAATTTGTGGTGTTTTCATATATTTTATACTTTTAGTGTTTTCAAAAACAGAAAATAAAATAGTACTGTACTATTTTTTATTTTAAATGCTTTTCTCAAAATTAACACTTCCATCTACATTTACATTCATGGAAAGTGTGTACAGTGTATCTAAACCGACAACTAAGTGACTTAAATAGTTGACAAAAAAAAAAATTGATTGGAATAAAACCAATAAATAGTCTTTATTGACAATCAAATTAAAGAGGTTAACAAAAAGCAGCTTAAAGGTCATAGTGACATTATAGTCTATAGACACTAAAGGGTCTACGACTACGCCCAAAATCATTTAATCCATGTGCTCTCTTCTTTTTCATTTTCTTTCTGTTTTGTCGACAGTAGTATTTTGATGAACACTTGGTTGTCCTTTTCCTCGTATCACGACTAATTTTATGACTACACCAATTTAAGATTAAACTCAAAATTAGTTTGTCATTTAATTCTTAACTTACCTCGAGCTACGCAATATTTAGGCTAGTATACGCACATTGCACGGTATGTATGTTATATTATGCTAAAACAAATTAATTTAATCATTTACTCCAGTTTAAAATAACTTGAAACATAAAAATATAAAAACTCTAACCCCAAAAACTAAAGTTTATTCATTCTTGTTATATTTTTTTAATTTACTTGTTGATAGTGCCTCTAATAAATGATTCAGAGTTTTTCTTTTCTTTAAATGTAGTCAAATTACACTGCTAAACAATTAACCCGAATTCTCTACTACATCTCTTCTGAAGTATATCTATTCAAAGATTTTGATTGTCTACCCAATTGAATGCACATCACATGTGCAACAAAAATATAAGTGTTGGTGGGGTTTTAGGGTTTTGTAAGTATTGAGAAAAGTTGGGGATAATGTAAAAACCACATGACATGTGTCAGAAAACATTATTTTTCATGAAATTGCTTTTTTTTTTTTATATTACTATTCCTTCAAAATACTAACAGTTTCACCAAAATCAGTGCCTTTTGGCCGACCAAAAACAAAGAAAACGATTTTAGTTCCTTTTTTGTTCAGTTTTTTTTTTTCCGAGTAATTTCTTAGAAGAATAAAAAAAATAAGATGGTCAAAAATATAGAGTGATCGATTTATATACCCCTCTATACACCTTTAAGGCTTTAACAAAAAAAAAAAGAAAAGGAAGATATACCTCTCTGCTCAGAATGGAGCATGTGTGTCATCATGTTCATGTCTTTCTCAACCATGTGATTGTGTTAAATCTCTAGATTTTTTTTTTTACCTTTTTAGCATCTCCAAAATCTAACCACATACCAAAATAAACCCAATACCATATACAAAAGAAGAAAAAAAGAAAGAAGAAACAAGCTTATAAGTGTATTGTCATAACAAATCTTTAACAAAGAGAATTCAATCTCAATCACCAACCTAACTTGAAACATAACAAAACAAAAGCTAATTATACTCTCCATTGTTGCATTTGCCATATCATTAATTTCACCAAACACTTAAAATATTAAATACACTTTGTCATTATGTCCAGTTATCTTAATCAACAAGTATTTCGGGAAAACAAACTAAGCACAATATCAAATGTGCTTCCACGATGATCAAGAAACTGAAATTTATTACGATTACAGAATAACCAATCACTGTCGTGTTTTTTTGTTTTTATTTTCCGGACTATTTTTAGTAACATAGAGATTCAAGAAAAAAAAAAAAAAAAAAAAAAAAAGATATACATGATGATGAAGAAATGGTAAATAAAGTTGAATAGTAAAATATATCAAACAGCAAACAATACAGTGAGAAGAATAATATGAAAAACAGTTTTTTTTTTTTTTTTTTAAATTGAAAAAAAGACAGTTTGGCCAACTAACCAAGCATATGTGTTTGTCCCCCTTCATGACCTGGCGGCGGCGGCGGAGAAGAATTGACGGCGGAGAGAATGGCAGTCATAGTACGAATCTGCATCTCCATGGCAGCTATATAATCAGTAGTTTCTTCTAAAAGCACCGGTAATGTTTGTTTACGGCAACCGGGAACTAACCGGCTAAGCAATTTCACTTTCCTCTGTACAGCTGGCAAACCTTTATTAGCCTTAAGCCTCAAAACGGTGGCTCTCTGTTTCTTTGACCTGATACTCCCGGTGGTTAACGGTGACGTCGTCGTCGGATTTGAGATTCGCTGCCGTTTCTGTTTCCTGAATTTGAGTTTTACGGCTTTTGATAGTATCGCTCGACTCCATAGTGTTTTACCTCTGGCCGCAACGGCTAAAGCTCTATCGGCGACTTCGCGTACGGCTCTACCGCCACCGCCACCGCCACGTGGAATCGATGGTTGTTGACTGATTCGTAGCTCTCTTAAAGCACGAACTAGCTTCGTTGAATAGATCTGTTGTTGCTTCTCCGATCTCCATTTCTCCAACGATGGAGACGAAACTAGCGATGGCTGAGATTTCTTCTTCCGCTTACGACGAGAGCGATCGGAACTTGAGCTCGTTGTCGTTGGTTGAATCACCTGATTCGATACCGGAGACATAGACTCCATAATCTGGTTCGGTCAGATCAGAATCAGAATTTCGAAATCCGATCTATGTACACGAATACGAGAATCGAGAGATGAAGAAACGGGAAAGAGATTAGAGAGAGATGAGATTAATTATTACCTTTTTTGGGGAGAACGGAACGGGACGGAGAAGGTGGGAGAGATGAGGTGTCAGAATGGTTGTGGAAGGCTTAGGGAGAAGACGAATCCTTTCTTTTTTTTTTTTTTTTTTTTTAATAACAAAAGGGAATGAAGCAAAGAATCACATTTTTATACACATGAAAGAAAATCAAATTTTTTACTGTGGTTCCTTTCTTTTCTCCCATGTGATGTCCACTATCCTTACTGTTTATTAAATTATTGTTACCCTTACTTTTTTTATTATACTAATAATTAATATTAATAACACTCTCCCTATTTTTATTAGTGAATTCACCGTCTTGTCATAGATTAGATTCAAATTTGGTAGTGAGTGAGTGACTTGTAAACGATAGATAGAAACTAGAATATAATTTTATTATTTACATAAAGTTTCTATTTTTATTTGATTCACTGTTTTTTTTTTTCATTATTAAGAGATTAATTGTTAGCTATGAAAAAATAGTTTCATGTATTATCTGAAAAATAAAAGTTATGAATATTTGTTTGATTCTGTAATTTATATTTATGATGTAGTTGTAATACTTTCTTTAAAGATAATTATTTTGATTTTTTGTATAGCTTGATTTTGATCACAAAAATCACAAAATTTTTAGATACGTATTATATATTATTTAATGAAAAGAATAAGATCCATATTCTGTCAATTTTATCTTCTCGTTTCATTTTCAAAGTTTAAATCAGAAAAGCTTATAGGAATAGGAAATTAGAAATGATATTTGAAAAAGACACGGACCAAATATTATTTGCCAACTGGACATATACAAGGTTATGGGTTTTCTCTGAGGCAGGGCTTATAATGAAATAAAAAGCCCATTAGTTTACAATTATGGCCCATTTGGTTTGATATTTTTTTTGCAGCCACTAAAAAAACCCTAAGACCTAAATTCGTATGTATAAATACGAACACTTCCGTCAAAGCCTAAAACATTCGATCTCTGTGTAGTTTCTATGTACTTTTTTTTTTTTTTTCTTCAATCTTTTATGAACTTAAAATGGTTTTTAACTGATTGGATTCGCCTCTCAGAATGATTATCCTATAGAATTTTAAATATTTATGGGATGATTGTTTCATTGATTTAACTGGAGAGGCGATAGATTTTTTGCAGGGGCGTTGAGTCGTTTCGCCTAAGTTAACCAGGCATAGCGAATAAGCTCGTGCTATATCTAATCAGTAATCGTTTTTGATTTTTTGTTTCTTATGCTTATTAAAGGATCCTATGATGGCATGAAATCTTTGAGACCTGATTTTTTGTTTGATGAAACGCTACAAGCATTTTTACTCTGAGGATCCTAATATTTTTTTTCGTATTTGTGTATCAAAGTTTAATTTTTAGTTAATAAGGGAAAGATGATGATCATGCACTGGGCTCTGAGTTGTTGATTGACATTCAACTTCTTTTTGATGGATAATGCAGCCTAGAAAGCTTTATCTGATTTTTCTTATTTGTTATTCCATTTTGTTTTAAATCTTATTTATTATCCTATAAGATCTTGACAAAATCCTAATTTGTTTCGGAGATTAAAACTTATATGATCCAGAATCAAGTGAAATTATGAAGCAAATGGTTTCCTGATGAGATTTCCAAAACACAATCTAAACGTCTCTAGATACGATTCTAAAATATTTCACATAGAATAATGGTTTGAACTTTGAACGATAAGAGTCATGACTACTGAAACAAAACAAAACAAGTGTCATTTGACAGTGTTATTTTGATTTGAAAATAACCAATGATTTCAGTGGCCTACCTGAGGAGAAGAGAGAGCCAGTAAAAATAACACTTTTGATTAGAAACTTGGCTGTTACATTCGAGAATGGTATGGTTACTTAACACACGTCTATGTTACAGTACAGACTTACAGTCACATTTATGATAAAACATATGAGAAAACTAGATAAAACGGCTTTGCGTAAAAGACGTGGTTGGTACTCATCAGGACAGAACTTTGCAAGACTTGAAGAGAAACACCAGTGTCAAACATTGCCGCTTAATACAAGAGAACTCATTACGATGTTTTCCTTTTTTTTTTGTTTTTAGATGTTGCCCTGTTTTTATTGCGTTCTAGCACAAGTCATATAACCAAGTAAGAAGAAACATTGTTGTAAAATGTTTTGGTTTTCAGTGTTCAAGAGCACTCCGTATAGAGACTGGTGAGTCGTGAGTTGAGTTGATGTGACCTCTGGATATGAGGTCATGGTTCAAGAACACCACTATAACCGTAATGTCATCGTGAAAATGGCGCCTCACTTTCTTGTCAATCTTCCTTAGATCTGAATATCTCATCTCACGTTTCCTTGCTGCCTCGTGGAGAGCTGCCTTTATCAGTCTCTTTGCGCTTCCCTGAAGAGAGATTGAGAGAGTAAACACAGTGCAACAAATCAAAAGAACTTGTAATAATCAGGATTCTCATGACTTAATACACTGTGATCTAAATCTTATCCAGACCAAAATTGCCATACGGAAGAACCCTCAAATTCGGATCCTTAATGTGGGGAGCAATACAACACTATGGGCGAACTACTAATCACGGCTAGTTATCTAAGAGAGAAATTAAACTATAAACTTACAGCACGGGGATGGTTATGAACAATCTCAACTGCTTTTTCGTTAGTCAAATGTTCCCAAAGGCCATCAGATGCAAAAATTAGAAACGAATCATTAGGGTGCAGAGGATGAGAGAGTATGGTCGGTGTTGCAGACATCAATGGTCTCTTCATTGGTTCTGCAAGTCTGAACTTTTGACTGATTGGCTCTTTGTTAAATTCGGGCCGCTTCATGTACATGTCTCCAATAGACCTCGAAACCTATATAAATATTTAATCAAAGTTGATCACTAAAACAGGGAATGATCAGAAAATCCTAAAAGCTGCATGGTAGAGCTGATTAATTATTGGTAAGTAGACATCACAAAGAGAGTAAGACGTATGTTTAGCTTGTTCAGTCAATATGTATGGAAGTTCATCATTAAACCTGCTCATCAACTGCTTCATTACTTGCCGATTCTCGACTTGTTCTAAGGATTTGGACATCTTTAGACCCCTAATGGATTTTGTCTATAGCTTATACAAAAACGGGACAAACCACTCAAATACTAAGAAAGAAAATAAATCTATTTCTCTCTTTCCAAAAGAGTATGAGAAGCTAGAATTACCACCAATAAAAATACAAACCAGCTATAACCAAAAGTATGACTAAATGGAAAAATAAAAACACAACGACTTGAGCCATGGCAAAGTGTCAGAGAAAGAAGGAAGAAAACCCAATGCAACACATTGTATCCTGCTGTTCTGTGAAACTAACAACACAATGGAAGTGCAAAGAGAATGAGAAACTACCTGAATGATGCCCTTAACTCTCCAAACTCCATGCCTGAACACAACAATCTGCGGGTCATCAGGATGTAAGTCCTTAAGTTCCCAACGAATATCCTCGTTGTTGGCATTGTGTTCAGTCGACAGCTGGATAGCAGAGAGTCCGCCACAGTTGCCTTTCTTTCCGAGAACAACCCGTGAATCTCCGAGACTTGCCACGAAAAGAGTATTTTGATATATCACTCCAACTAGACAACAAGTGCCAACAGTTGCCAAATTTGGTATTTCTTGCCACAGTTCTGACACAATAGAAGCGAATCCTTCTTCGGTCGCATGAAAAGCTCTTTGTATTGTCTCTCTTGTCACAACTCCTTGCGTCTCCGCTGATATTTCTGCATGATCATAAAGCCTGAGCAATTTCAACATAAGAGAGGCTCAACCTCCTTTCATAAATGTACAGTGCACTCCTAGATGGCTTAAGCCTGGTAAGAACTAAGGACACTCCACCATCAATGCAAGAACAAGGGACCCTTAACTGAATGCTTTTGACAACAAGAGATGGCAAAGCACGGAAAATGAAATAAAGAACAATCTCGAAGAACCAGGAATGCGAAATGCAAAGAGTCCCATATAACAAACTGCATTATACATAGGAGCGTACTCATATCTAAACTTTTTGATATTACTGCATTCAATAAACACAGCATGAAGATTTAAAGGTAAAAGACTAAAGTGGGGAAAAGACTGTAGCTCCAAACTTGCATTTATCTCAATGGGAACCTAATTATCCCCAAAGGGATTAAAAAGTCAACTTGTTAAACAATCACCATCTTCAATCATCACCAAGACTTGAACACAAATTTCAGAATTTAGTCAACGGATTCATCTAAAATATGTATTTCCCGAAAATCCATTTCAAAAAACTCAAGCTCTTATGTCAAAATCACGAATCGCGGATAAAAACAAGCAAAAGACTTTGAAACAATAACGAACCTCGAAAATGGTTAAAGAGATGATCGCAGACGTAACGAGCAGCTTCAGGACCACCATGACCATCGTAAACACCAACGAAAGTCCCGAAATTGCCGGATTCGATCTGGCTCTGATCTTCAAGAACCTGATTGGCTTGAATCACAGCCATGGAGAATTCTCCGCCGCAATATTTACTGAGATCACGGAACCAAAGCAATCCGTCTTTGCCTTCAACACCACCGCTTCCACCAGAAACGCCGCCACCACCCGATCCAGCCTCGGAATTATCGCAGATGTGCCCGAATGGCTTGAAGCAGAGAGAAAACAGATTCATCAATGAACCTGACATTCAACATCTCTCGAAAACCCTGACCCCAAAAACCCACTCCTCAGAACCGTAAGATTCAGGGTATACTCCTTTGAAGGGTTCGATTCAAAATTAGAGAAAAAGGAGCGGGATTGGGGATGGAAATGAGATTGGATATAGATCGGGGGGGGGGGGGGAGAATGATGGGAGAGAGAAAGGAGAAAACCCTAGGTCTTAATGGAAGGGAAGATGCGTAGGATAAGATACAAGGCGTAGGATAAGGTGGTAAGCGTAAGTTAGTAGAAGACGACGACGGACGTGCCTTGTCCGGTCGTAGAGGAACAAAGAAATTCTCGCTTGTAATTTTTTGTCTGATGAGGAGAGCGATCTTCCTTAGCTGTCCGACCATTTTCTAAGTCTATACTATTACAATTGTTGCCCCAAACAAAAAACAAAAAATAATACTATAATAACTGTACAATTATAAACTATATTAGTATAAAATTTTAATTTGAAAAGTTACATGAAGATAATTTATAGATTTTACATACTTTCCAATAAAGGTAGTTGTGTGTTTCTATTTCTAATAAGAGTATCATTTTATCGCTATTTCGAGCTTTTATCCGGTTCTTTACATTTTCTTTTACTTAATAGAATTTGTAGATACTTATTTTATTAAATTTCACTCAATAGTCGAAATAGATTCAGAAGAAATAAGTTTTGAGGTGTAATGCATTTCACCTATGCAAGTAAATCTTCACCAATCTAATCTTTCAAAGTACATATATGTTTCAAGATACTTACACTTCCACTACTCGATAAAAGCCTTCACTCGCGGAGACTAGTTTCTCTCATTCACATGCGTATTACTATGACATTGGTTATTATGTCCAAATCTATTACCGCTAGATTCTGCACTACGTCTGACCCACTGAGATTCGGGCTCATGAAATGTGACTCTAATCTGAATGGGTTTAAGGGTTTAAATAAGACACATATGTATAATCTACATAGTATATTTCACAATATGGAATTGGACTCTAATTTTTAAAGGTTATGGATTAAAGGATACGTCATTGATGGAAAACATTAGCAAAGACACGAGTTCGTATTATATGACGTATATTTTATCGACATTAAGATTGTATAGACCTTAGACTTATATTTTGAAGAAATGTTTGCCTTATATTGTACGTAATTGTATCTTCGTATAATGATCTAATTGAAATACATCTTAACGTAGATAGCTCAACACATGTCGAAGAAAAAGTTTATACTACGTACAATGAGTCCTGAGTTCAGTCCGGAGATCGATTAAACTGATGTTTACATCCTTTTTTCTGTGGCAATAGTAAATAACTTGGTTTCTGTTTATAATATAACATTTTATTTTGTAGCTGAACATTAGTCCTGTTTAATATATATATATGAAAGAAAAAGCTCGATCGTTGTAGTTCAGATTAGAATATTCCTAATACCTTACAATGTTTTGTTAATTTGCTCTAAAAATATTCGATTTATTCCAAGGAAAGCAAATATCAAACTTCTTGGTGTTCGATTGTTAAGCTTGCAAGGTCCTTTCTTCCGTATTTTCCATTCGCATAATATAGAAAGTCAATATATTAGGAATCACATAATTGCGTATAGTTAGCAGCTATTAAGCGTGTATATAATATTTCCTCTTTCATGTATACTCTCTGCATATATAAGCAGACATCTGTATAACAATAAAGGTTAAACAATTACACAAACCTATCATGGTATCAGAGTTGAATAGGAATTAACCTATTTTTTTTCTTCTCTATTTTTTTTCTCTTTCTTCTCGCCGCCCCCCTTTCTCTGCCTCTCTCATCTATTTCTTCTTCTTTGTTAATCTATTGCTCCTCCTTTCTCTGCTTCTCTTATCTATTTCTTCTTCTTTGTTAATCTATCAAACATGTCAGAATCAACAGTTGAACGAACTTCTGTCTTCATTACTCAAGATCCACAGAGTACTCTCCTTTCCTTTAATATGTCGATTATCACGAAGCTCACCGATCTGAACTACCTTATGTGGAGCCGGCAGGTTCGTGCTCTCCTTGAGGGTCATGAGCTTCAATATTTCATTAATGACTCCAACACTGCCCCATCTCCGACCGTTATCGTTGCCGGAGTTTTGTCTCCAAATCCATCCTATGCTCCTTGGAGAAGACAAGATCGGCTTCATACAGTTCTCTCATCGGAGCAATTATGTGATTCTTAATATATTGACTTTCTATATTCCTATATCTTGTGCATCCAAAATCTTTAAACTCTTTGTCTCTACTCTGTTTATAGATATCAAAGTAATGACTTTAATTTCCCCCACTAAAATTACAGACAAACAAAGTCCTTCCGAAAATATCCGGTTTGAATCCAATTGACCACGATCCACCTGGTGCTGAACTTCGGTATCCAAGATCATCATATCATCCCCTGATTTGCAGTGGTACCGTAGCTGCAAACCACCTCCAAGATCATTATAAATCACCACTGTCGTCGTTTTCTGGGCTCGAGACATAGTTGCACTTAGGAACATAATCATTACAAAGAAAGCTAACAATGTTTTTAGAGAACCCATGATTGGTTCAAGTTTTTTTTTTTTTTTTTTTTCCTGTGATAATATTGAAGTGTATGTTGATGACCATGGGTAATATCAATCAAACTTATAAATCAGTATTTATACTGTAACAATCTTTTATATCTGTTACATGTTAAATCAACACTTAATTCTTTGGACCATACACTTTCCAAATTGTATGTTACGTTCTATTTGCAAAATTTTAAGATTGGGCTTCGTCTTGTGTGAACTTCGTGCTGTTTTGGACAAGGAGTGTAAGCTATAAAGAGTCACGTGTTATAAAACGGTAAAATGTTTATGGTAAAACCTTTTTAAGAACCGGTTTGTTAAGTCATGTTGTTAGATAACTTATGAATTTATGATGAATATTGCGAAACGTTATAATAAATTCAATACTATGCTTCAAACTATCTTTAAATTTGCAACAGATTATAATATTTTGTAATTTAACATTCGACAATTATAATATACATCAATTAACTTTGTCACACAAGCGTCAAAGAGCATCCTCATCAAGGATCTTTCAGTATGGGTCTCTCAACAAAAAAGGAATTTTTTTTTATTATATTACATGAGTCTTTTGAATAGTTGAGAGACTCATTCAAAAATCTCTCACATGTGATTTTTTAAGAATTTCTTATTGTTTTATTTGTTAGAGAGATCAATTTTTTTTTTTTTAAGCACCAAAATAGTTTGGGCCGACCTTGTTGGGAACGAATGTGGCTTCCACGGCTTGGGAGGTTAAAGAAAACGATCAGGACAAGCAACACGCAAAAAACGTTTGGAAATGTGGATCCATGTTTTCGCTTGTCTCGTTTGCGTTATCGAAAAGCGATAGTACATTGTTGCAGTGTGTCAATATGGGTTTAAGTGTTTAACTAAGACATACACTAAGATAGAATAGACCTAAGAATTGTATTTTTAAAAATGTTTGCCTTATATTGTACGTAATTTAATCTATCCACGTACTGATTTAATTGAAATACATCCTAAAGTATATTATAGCACAACTCATGTCGAAGAAAAAATTTATAGTACAATGAGTCCTGAGCTCAATCCGGAGATCGATTAAACTGATGTTTACATCTTCTTCTTTTTAGGTGTGTGTGATTCTTTCGATCAATAATTTTTGTTCTCTATTTATACGACTAATGTTCCAAGCAAAACAAATATCAAACATGCTGGTGTTTTTGCTAAGCTTGCAAGGTCCATTCTTCCGTATTTTCCATTCGCATCTTGTGCAGCCAAACTCTTTAAACTCTTTGTCTCTACTCTGTTTAGAGATATCAAAATAATGACTTTCATTTTCCCAACTAAAACTACAGAAAAACAAAGTCCGGCCGAAAATATCTGGTTTGAATCCAAACGACCACGATCCACCTGGTGCTAAACTCCGGTCTCCAAGATCATCGTCCCCTGATTTGCAGTGCAACCGTAGCGGCAAATCACCTCCAAGATCATTATAAATAACCACTGTCGTCGTTTTCTGGGCTCGAGCCATAGCTGCACTTATGAACATAGTCATAACAAAGAAATCTAAGAATATTTTCATACAACAACCCATGATTTGTCCAAATTTGTTGATGACTACTTCAGCCAGACTTATTCAGTATTTATACTGTAACAATCTCTCATTGTATTTCCGTATCATGTTATATACACTTTACTCTTTTGACAAAACACTTTCCAAATATGAACCATGTTTGTTTTGACCACACACTTTCGAAATTATGATCCATATTTTTTTTGACCATACACTTTACAAATTATGATCCATATTTGTTTTGACCATACATTTTATTATAATATATTTGAATCAAAATACGACATTCATACGTAAAAGTTGGCATTTGTAGTTATTAAGGCAAGTAAACTATGATTAATTATAAGATTGTATTAGGTACTATCCGTCGCTATGTGGGGAACTTTTAAAATTTTTCTTTTATATATATTGTGGACATGCAGTTTATATTTTGGTATTCATATTTCTCAACAATAATTTTTGATATACAGGTTGGAATGCAACTCTTTATAAAAAGACGACTAGAAAGAAAAAGAAAAAAACACATTTGGAAAATATTATTTGTCTTAAAGAAATATGATATATTTGTTTTTGTTTTCAGTATCCGAACGGTATTCGATCATATTGAAGTATTCATTCTATAAATTCAAAAATAGAATATATAATCAAAGTACGTCAGTGTCTCCGAAACAGTCGACGACATAAACATGCCATCCATCCATGTTTCCCACTCTAATCTTCAATCGTGATGCGATTGGTAAAAGAAAAGGGTCCTTGTCCCAAAGAATGTGTTACACACGCATTTGTTGGACAGCATGCAGGCCCGAAGTTAATCGTTTAGAAGATAACCGATAGAATCAATGTGGCCAGTTTTAAAATCTTGTAAACTTGTAACGTCCTTCAAGCCCTTGGTTTTAGTCTGTAAGATATATTAATCCTATGTTGACAAAAAATAAAGATATATTAATTCTAACTATTTATATATAAAAAAAAAATTCTTGGGATCTATGAGAAGAAACTTATTCTCCAATGGACTGTGTGCTGTTTTGGGGCTAACGTTCTATTTCCCCACGAAAACTATCGTATAACTACATATGTCTCTCAAACTATGTTCACGTTCCAAATCCCCAAGATTTTAAAGTTCTAAATCAAATTCAATCCGAATTATAACTTCTAAATCCCAGTCCCCATGATTCAAAAGTTTAAGACTTTAATCACCCTGAACCACAATTTCAGCCGGTATACTATTTACCTAACTTATTGTTAACCAGTTAATTGATTTTTAAACTGAATTAAAACCAATTGAGACCCGATTAAATATCCACCCAATTATGAACAGCTTCAGTTCGGTGTTGGATTCGACGGAGGAAGAACAGAGCATCCGAGTAACAACGAGAACGAGTCGAGTTTTCTTCCGCCGTCTATGGATTCAGATTTCAGCGGGGAGAGGAAGCAACGACATCTCCAGCGTCTTCATTCATCATCTCCGGTGGCTAAATCCGGAGCAAACAAATAGCAATAGAGAAGAGAGGCGTTAGGCCAGAAGACTCGCCTGCTGAGGTGTGGTGTTGCTTTCCTTCTTTATAACCTCTGAGGAATCTTGGTGTTGCTTTCCGTTAAATTCTTAATGGGTTTTGGCGTTTTGAGTTGAGAAATCATTCTGGGTTGTGTTGGGTTTTTTTTGCAGATTTGAGATTCAAGAGAGAGGAATGGTTGAATTTTTCACTGCATCCATTTTTTCCGGTGGTCGGTTCTTCAATTGAGGCTCCTCCGAATCATCAACTTATGCACAATTATCATCATCATCATCAACAGCATCTACCGGATTTACTTTCTCGAGCCAACAACAGTCATCATAATGTGGAAGGATTCATAGAGTGGTGGCTTGGTATAGCGGTGGTGAGCGGGTCAACCGCCATCCCTTTACTCTTATGATACGACCTCAAGAGCTTAATAGGCCTTATTGGGCTATATTATTAGTTTTATCGTTAAGCCCAAATATACTTGGGATCCTCTTGTATTTAGTCACTCCATCGTTCTCTGTAATCGATCATCGAACAACAACAATTAAAATCAAACATCTTCCTCCTCTTTACTTCTTCTCCTCTTCTCTAATCTCTTTTCTAATCTCTTCTATAATCTCTTCTCTACTCTCTTCTTCTCAAGTCTAATTCTTCTATTTCTCTCCTAATTCTTCTATTTCCTTGATAAACCAAAATCTGGTTTTATCATCTTATTCTCCCCTGCACTCGTCGACTTACTCCCTCTCGAAGTCGATCCCAACAAAACGCCGCCGTTTCTACTCTTCCAACTCGGCTTCTCTCAGGCTAGGAAAACTCTGTATCCGCCATCGCAAAAGCTTATGCCGCTTGTTCTTCATCTGCACGCTTTGCTTCATCAGCCCAAGCCCCAATTTCATGTCTTTGCCTTTGATAAAACCATGACAGAACCTGATCTCTTCCACAATGTTTCACCCTTGGAGGTAGAGATGTGTAGTCGTTTTCTCTCCTGGCTTTTCATTTCACTTTAGTTTACTCGGAGAAGAAGATAAAGATAGAGAGAGAGAGAGAGAGAGAGAGAGAGAGAGAGAATATTTGGACTAAAGAAATGGGAGAAGAAGAAGAGTCAAAAAAGCTACGGAGAAGCAATCGTCGTTTCTTAGTAACATCCTTGTCATATCTTTATTCTTAGATTAAATAAGATCCATGTTTAGTTTTATGCTTTTGAAGAAGATGAAAGAAAGGAATTTCATTTTTCTGATTTGTGCCTGTAATTTCTGAGTTTTGTGGCCAATAGATCTCTTAGATGCATAGAAAGTGTTTGTGTAAATACCTCAGAGATGATTGATTTCAATTTTACTGCGCTTCGTTTGTTAGTCTTCCTCTTCTTTAGATGTAATAGAATCACAGATCTTGGAAAATACAAATATTTTTGAATTTGGATTTCAGGAAAAGTCAAGATCATTCGTCGTCGTCTTCTCAGCTTCGATTTGGGAATTTTTCAATTTGGGTCTGGGTCATAGTTTAGAACAATCGGGTCATTGGGTCTTATTGGTTTTAATTCGGTTTGGTTTTATCATGATTTAATATCGGTTTTGGTGATTAACCATCTAAACCAACATTTATGGGGAATGAGATTTAAAAGTTTTAATTCGCGTTGAAATATGTTTAGAACTTTAAAACTGTGGGGATTTAGAATTTAGAATGTGGACATAGTTTTGAGAAATATCAGTAGTTAATTGATAGCTTTTATGAAAAAATAAAACGTTAGCCCGCTGTTTTGTGATTTGTTTATGAAGTTTAGGAAAAGAGTGTTAGCTAGCTACTACGACGCTACATGCTTAAAAACTGTGAACTGTTTAATTATGGTTAACATTTTTGCTACGTCCGGTTGTTAAATAACGTTATGACGATATCAAGAAGAGCTTCAAAAGTATAATATTTTGTGATTTATCATTTGATAATTATTAATAAACGTTATATCATTTGATAATTATAAATAAACTTTCTAATTTGATCCATATATGTTATAAGTTAAAACTTTTTTAACCCATAGATACGAATTCCTTGTAATTGCTCTAAACTTATTACTCAGTACAAATTACTCGTCATTTCTGTTTAAAATCAGTTGTAATCCTTCATAATAAACAAGTCTGTTCCATATATTCATATTGACCACACGCTATGTGACATATGTACTCCGTTATTTTAAATTTGATTGTTTTGTTCTTTTTTTTTTGTTAATGAAAATCATATGTTTTATAAATAATTCAAAAATATAAGAAAACTATAAACAGTTGTTTTGTTATCCAACAGAAGGGAAATTACACAATTGTTCCAAGAAGATAAACAAAATTGGGCAGCATGAAGATGGAGGCCCATAAATAGATAGTTGAATCGATTGAGTCAATGTGTCCAGTTTTGAACTGTTGTGGCATCTTTTAAGCAAAAATTGTAATTTGGGCTTTGTCTTGTGTGAACTTCGTGCCGTTTTGGACAAAGAGTGTAAGCTATTAAGATTTAAGAGTCACGTGTTTTAAAACGGTAAAATGTTAATGGTAAAACGTTTTTAAGAACCGGTTTGCTAAGTCCCGTTGTTAAATAACTTATGAATTATGATGAATATTGCGAAACGTATCAATAGGTTTAATACTATGCTTCAAACTATCTTTAAATTTGTTACGGATTATAATATACATCAATCTAATTTGTCACACACGCTTCTAACTACTCCTTCATTCCCAGTTAGCACCTTGTAAGACGACAATTTTACAAACGCGGAAGAGAAGGCGTTGAAGAAACGGTCTTGATCAGCCGCAAAGGCTTCAGCAAACGGACGTGTGCGTGGGTCAGCTCCAATCTCCGAATCAATTCTGAGATTGCCACGTCCCGCGATGGCATCATCATAATAAGCTGTATCAAAGATCACCGAAGTTTGATCGTTGGGAACAAATGTGGCTTCCGCGGCTAGGGAATTTGGAGAAAACTCAGGACAAGCAACACGCAAAAACGTTTGGAAACGTGGATCCATGTTCTCGCTTGTCGCATTTGCGTTATCGAAACGCGATAGTACATTGTTGCAGTGTGTCACTCCTATTGTATGTGAACCTACAAGAGAAAAAGTCTTATTATATGAATTATATATATACACATAATTTAGTGTCAAGTAATAAATAAAAATATATATACCCATGATGGCCACGGACTCTTCTACGGTCATGCCTTTGTCGGCAAAGAGGCTTAAGGTAGTGTCCACGTCAGCAGTGGAGGGAGGGAGCTCAGAGTCTGCCACGTGTTTGCTGTGAGTGGAGAGAGAGTCTTTTCTGCCTAATGGCACTGCGATGAGTGGGCCTCCCGTGAGAGCCACGGCTTCTCTGGCGGCGAGGATGATAACGTCAGAGCATGAGACTTGCTTGGGACACTCCGTCTCCAGTGAGGTTTTGATAGAGCCAATCAGGTCTCTCTTTCTGATTCCGAAGTTCTTGACTGAATCAAGCTCCGTGAACTGTTGGTCCCCGCTTGGCTCGAGTAGGATCGATGCGTCACAGCCCTGTTACATAAGCCACATATTTTTGTTCACGACGATTAATGATGATGGATGAGATAAAATAACTACCAAGAACAATGATCTATTCGAGGTTTCCTACATCTCTATGGATACGAAAATTTGTGACTTATGTTTCGGAAAAACAATGATTGCGGCTTATATAATATAAAACATTGAATTCTTTTGCACGTACGTTAAATTTATTCATAAGTATTTGTTTTCGTATGAATCTGAATCCGATTAATGAAATAGTTTTTTTTTGTTGTAATTTTGGTAAAAATAAATTTAGTCACGATTTTCCTATGTCGTGACATGACGCGCACTGATGCGGAAAAGAAATACAATATTCTTCCTACATATAATCGAGAGTGGACCGTGACATGTTTACCAATTAAAGTGGTCTTAGCAAAAATTTCCCTTTCCTGTTGCCTTCTAAATTTATCGATCACATGCATTATAAATTACCTAGTTAGCAAAAACATACAATCGTATATGAAACATCTCAAACTTTTGTTAGTACATATAAATAAACTTAAGCAAAAAAAAAAAAAAAAAAACGAAAGCTCAAATACATATGGCAGAAAAATTATTTACTATTAAAAACCAGATATCATGTACGAACGTCCAATTTTGGCATTTTTAAAGACGGAATGATCATACAATAACTAGTGATCCTAATCATGACATGCTGATATGTTCATTAACGTAAAGTTCATAAAATCGAATCCTTAACATGATTAGTAAAAAAAAAATTAAACCAAACCCTATTGATTTTTTATTTTTTTTTGGTTAAAAAACACACCATATTGAGTTGAAAACATATAAATATTGAGAATTTTCTTAGAGCGAGAAAGAGAGAAGAATTTAGCTAGAAATAGAGAACCTGAACTTGGCAGTCATGAAACATAAGCCTTAGCAAGGCTGCAGGAGAAGTAGGATCAAGTATAAACATTGATGAAAGTGAAGATCTCACGATCTCTTCGACGTTGGGACAAGTTTTCTCGTAGTAACTGTAAGATAAGCCTTCATAATTAGTCTCCATTTGGTCACCGTTAATGCAGCTGGTACATAACAAGCTCATCACAAGAAAACATGACGCAACTGCAGTTTCTGCAACTTTGCTCTTTGGTTTCATCACTTTCTTTTTTTGTTTGGAATTGGAGGTAATTAATATCGGTAGCTAAAGAGAAGATGACTTGTGTATTTGCACTTGTAAGTGTATGTATAAATAGGAAGCTGAAGAAAGTCCCCGTGACATTAATAATCACAACCGAAAAGAATAAGAAAAACATGAAATTGGTTTTAATCGATCGGTTAATGTTTTTTTCGTTTAGGTTTGGTTATCCTCTCGATTTCATTACACGAAACCATTTTGCTGGGTTAACTTATAGTAACTCTATATGTCACATGTACAAACTAATTAAAATCTTGGATTCTAGTTTTTACGACCGAAATTATACCGGTTGATATTCGAAATTAAGTGCACTGAGAAGCGTGATTTATATTTTTTTGCTGAAGTGATGTGACCATTAGTTATGAAAAAGTCGACCAAATATAAATACCGCCCGAAAATCGATAATACTAATTAGAGTCTATTATATATATATTTCCGGTTAAGGCTGGTTAACAGTTTCAGAACCGAATATATCAACATTAATGTGATGTTGGATAAAGTATATATATTTTCGATTGTATAGAATTAATAAGTACGTAAGCCAACCACATCGTATTTTATCATTTTTTTTTTTTGAGTAGTAACTGGGAATTGAAATCACGCTTTTGCTTTACAGAGAGTATAGCGAACCAAAAGAAAACAAAAAGCAACGAACCGGTTTGGTTCAATAAATGGTTATAGGTAACAGTTGATTGAGAAGACAAGACAGAAATGGGTAGAGAGAGCAACATGCATGAATAATGTGAACTGTTAGGTTGATTTTCGAGTATGCGTTTATGTTTCATACATATAATATCTATATATACACATGTATGTTGTATTATAATCTGTATATAGAAATAAAATTGGGAAGTTTTTGGCCTTCTCTTTTAAACACTTTTTTTTATACTTAAAAATGATATTTCACTCTTTTTCTTTTGTATTTTAATTTGTCATCAACTAATAATGATTGGATTAATCAAAAGATTAATGCTAGATTATATAATTCTACATCAGACAAATATATAAGAATGTGGTTACTTGGTTAAGTTTAAAAGAAAACTTTTCTAATTTTTTTAATTGAAGCGTGAATTAGCTATATTTTATATCTTCAATCATTGACCTAAAACGTGACAAAATAGCTAAAAATAAATGGCGTAGACCATACAAAAGAAACATTATTTTCAATCGTAAATACAGCAGGGTTTATATCTCGGGAAAAGGAAAAAAACTCAGATAAGCTCTATCTAGCTATAGACTATCAGTTATAAATAACTAATTGGAATATAATAAATATATTCAGAAAAAGAATCTAACAGAAGCAATATACACACACAAGTGTAGGGTTAGTAGAAAAAGATGAATAAATTCTAGAGACTCCGCAGAGATTGGTGGGACTCATTATTACGAATTTGTGGTGAAATTAATGTCATTGGCTGTTTTCCAAAATTGGAATTAACACTGTGACTTCACTATTTCCCCTTCGTCATCCTCTTAGATCAGCCAAAAACTAAGGTCCACAAAGGAGAGCATCCGTTAATAGTAATTGTGGTGGTTTTAGAAAACGTTAAGCTATCATGTGAAAATATATGACGCTGTAATTGTCGACTTGAGTGTACGTAGTAGTAAACTTTCACAAGTAGCATCAAAGTTATGGGGTTTATCTTTTCCTATATTCCCATCCCTCATCAATTTGAGGTTTCTTGATTTGTTAAGGACAAAATATATCCTTTATTAACCAACCTTCTTTAAATGAATATATTGGCACTACTCCTACCCTTACCACAGCTATATAAATATATAATATTTGCCAAATTTAATTGCATTAATACGTTGAAAACGACTAATACTTACATCGGATGTGAACAGTTCATGAAGATTATATATATCGGACAAACGCATTTTTGATTGATTAATCGAACGTATTGGCAAAATATATCAGACTCCTTAATTCAAGATGGAACGCTAAGATACCACGATGGCTTTTTTGGAGGCCCAAGAGATTTATATATTGCCTCATCTCGTATTCGTATCTATAAAATTCATCCCAACCCACTCTAGTTGCAATGCCATTTTTCTGAGATCCATTTACCCTAACTACAAATAAGCATTGGCAAGTTCGCGTGTACACTTTTCGTTGACCTCATTAAGATTTTTATCATAGCTTCTAGAGAATGAACCATAAACTATGTGTATCACATTTTTATGAGACAAATATTATCGTATTTTAGTAAGTATGAACCTAAATTACACCCAAAAAGCTAACTTGATAATGAAAATTTGCCATACATTTATATTAGTTCATAAAAAATTTAAAGTCTTGATATCGGACAATTCTAATATCGTATTTTATGGAGAATGCACAATTCCATTGATTAATTTAAATAAGATTTTTCATATATACCAAATTCTCATTATAAAAAAAAACAGCAGAACTCGATTTTATTCATTATTACAATTAATTTTTTAATAATTCCAAATATAAATTCAGCTTGATTGATGATATTTTTTGTAGGGTATAAGAAATGAGGACAATAATTGATTTTTATTGGTGGATTGGGTTGTTTTCTCTTGAGATTTAACGGCCATCGAGTAAGGTACTTCTTTTGATTACGTTAATGAACGAGCGGCTTATACAGTGTATCATTACATACAACAATCACATTCTAATTACCAAAGATAGAAATATACTTCAAAGTATTTATCGTCCATTAATCAATAATAAATGTCTAAAAATAAAAATAAAACATTCCAAGTAAAACCATTTCTTCCTCCAAAATCCCTTACCTCCCAAAACTAAACAAACACAACGAACCCTCCTAAATTTAAAAACCTGTTTCTTAAATTAAACCTCTTCTTTCACCAATATAATCTCTTTCCCACATCCCCAAAAGAAAACTAGAAACCCCAAGGAAAAAAAAAAAACAAAAAAATGGATCATCGAACAGGAATGATCCTTGTCCTAACCCTAGTTGTAATGTCCGTATGGGGTTCGGACGCATCAGCAATGCAAAAGACTAAATTCGACGCGCCACTTCTAACTGAAAAAATCGCAACAAACAGAACGATAATCGTCGATATTGAAGGTAAAGGAGACTACACTTCGGTTCAAAAGGCCATTGATGCTGTCCCTGTTGGTAACTCCAATTGGATTATCGTCCATGTCCGTAAAGGAATCTACAAGTACGTATATATACACTTTTAAAGAGGTTTAACCATTTAAATTATTCGATATGTCCCAAACCTTGCTATTTATATGTATAACCTAATATACATATTGTATTTGATAATTTTCATTTTTTGGGAAAAAGGGAGAGAGTGCACATTCCGGAGAACAAGCCGTTCATATTCATGAGGGGTAATGGAAAAGGCAAAACAGTGATCGAATCTTCGCAAAGTTCGGTCGACAATGTTGCTTCAGCCACTTTCAGAGTCGAAGCTAATCACTTTGTCGCTTTTGGTATCAGCATCAGAGTACGTATAAAAAATTGTAGATTTCGAAATTTGTTTTTCTTTTTTAGGTATGTCAACTAATGATATTTGGTATGATGAATATACAGAATGATGCACCCGTAGGAATGGCATTCACGTCTGAGAACCAATCGGTTGCAGCGTTTGTGGCTGCTGACAAAGTAGCGTTTTACCATTGTGCGTTCTACAGCTTGCACAACACTTTGTTTGATAACAAAGGTAGACATTACTACCATGAGTGTTACATTCAAGGCTCCATCGACTTCATCTTCGGTCGTGCAACTTCCATTTTCAACGTACGTTATTTTTCCTCACTAGCTATACACATTCTGTAAAACATATATAGCATAAAAAGAAAATTAATTCCAAATATCGTTACAGAATTGTGAGATATTTGTGATATCGGACAAGAGGGTGAAGCCGTACGGATCAATCACAGCACACAATAGGGAACACGCAGAGGAAAATACGGGTTTAGTGTTCATAAGAGGCAAAGTGTACGGAATTGATGAGGTTTACTTGGGCCGGGCCAAAGGACCTTATTCTCGAGTCATCTTTGCCAAGACTTACTTGTCCAAGACCGTTGTCCCTGACGGTTGGACCAACTGGAGTTACGATGGCTCTACCGAGTTAGTCTTCTAATTAACTTGTTCCTAAATTTGAACGAGTAATTAACTAATGTTCTAACACTCTTGAGAGATTTATCAGGAATCTATACCATGGGGAGTATAAGTGTCACGGACCAGGAGCTGAGAGGCAACATAGATCTGATTGGGCCAAAGAGCTTACAAAACAAGAAGTTGAGTCTTTCTTGTCCATTGATTTTATTGATGGAACTTCTTGGCTCCCTGTTTGGCTTCAGCAAAAGTCTTAGAGTTCATTATACTGTCGCGTTTAGCTTTTGGCGTTTCGCGTTTTGGTATGGCTTGGAAGAAAAAAACCTATGAAGAAAGAAGAAGACTCCATCTTTTCTTCGACGGTATACTATAAGAAATAGTTTTCTCTTGTTTTTTTGTTTGTTATACTCTAAAATGTTCTTAGAGTGATTGGAAACTCTTTGTGTTGTTTGCACACATTATATAAGATAGTTTCCAGTTTTTATTATATATGTAACCTACATTTTAAGTCATATAATTCCAAATTAAAATATTTTCCTGAATGATTGTAGATTATTTTTTTATCAAAGGAAAGTGAATATTGGAAAATGATTTTAAAAGTGCAAGTGCAAGTACAGTATATTAATACATAATATAGCACAAATTAAGGAAATATGAATTTACTTTCACTTGATTACTTGGTACATAAGTAACTAGCCCTAGCTTAGTTCAAGCCAAGAATAGATTGTATGAATATATGTAATTACTAAAATTTAAAATCCACCGCCAATTCCACCACCTGCACCACCACCGCCGCCGAATCCTCCACCAGCACCTCCGCCAGCTCCTCCACCAAATCCCCCACCGGTACCTCCGCCAAATCCTCCCCCAACACCTCCACCGTGGCCTCCGCCTGCACCACCACCGAATCCTCCGCCCGCTCCTCCACCAGCACCTCCTCCTGCACCACCTCCGAAACCTCCACCTGCCCCTCCACCAGCACCACCGCCAGCTCCTCCACCAAAACCTCCTCCGGCACCTCCACCAGCACCGCCACCTAATCCCCCACCGGTACCACCACCTGCGCCACCTCCAAAACCTCCACCATGTCCTCCTCCAAGACCACCACCCCCACCAGCACCACCTCCAAATCCTCCACCGGCACCTCCTCCGGCACCACCACCAAGGCCTCCTCCGAGTCCTCCACCAGTACCTCCTCCAGCGCCACCACCAACACCTCCTCCAGCGCCACCACCAATACCTCCACCGTGGCCTCCTCCAAGTCCTCCACCAGCACCTCCTCCTAAACCACCACCAGCACCACCACCAATACCTCCACCAGCACCTCCTCCGGCACCACCACCAATACCTCCACCATGGCCTCCTCCTAGACCACCACCAGCACCTCCTCCGGCACCACCACCAATACCTCCACCATGGCCTCCTCCGAGTCCTCCACCAGCGCCTCCTCCTGCACCGCCTCCTAGACCACCACCGGCACCACCACCAATGCCTCCACCGTGGCCTCCACCAATGCCACCTCCTAAACCGCCACCATGGCCTCCGCCTACACCACCACCAACTCCTCCGCCAAAACCTTTCCCACCACCAAACCCACCACCTAGTCCACCACCACCACCTCCTAACGTCTCCTTTTCAAGTCTCCTACACTCCACAGCCCCAATCACCACCACTACAAGCATCAACCCCAAAAAAACAGACGATACTTTCCCCATATCTTTTAATAAGTGTTGTAGTATCGTTACTCAGTATACAATTGTTTTAGCTCACTTGACCAAGCCACTAACACTATATATAGTAAGTAGAGAGATAGCATTTATGAGATATGGTTGAGAGACATTCAAGTTCTTCTTCATACCGCGTTTCTCCGCATGTTCTCATGTCCCAATCTCTCATGTTCGATTTTTCAAAGAAGCAATTAATGAGTGACACCAAGTGCCTCTTTTTATATTAACTAGATTAAGTCCCGTATATTTTATAATTACAATTTTAGAAATTTTATTTTTGTTTCTATAGAGTTCAATATTTACAATTTTTTAAAAAAAATTATAGAAGTTTATTTTTTTAAAAAAAAAAAAAATATGTATATTTTCTATATAATTCAATATTTACAATTTTTTCCTTTGAAATTAAATTTTCTTAATTATGTAAGTTTATATTTTTTAAGAAATAACAATTTGTATATTTTCTATATAAATTTTTTATTTACCGAATAATGGTAGCTAATTATATTTTTGTACAGTTTTCTTATAATATTTTTTGACATTTTTCTCAACTTTGCCACGTGTCGAAATTTTGAATCGATGAATATGACACGTGTCACGATCTTATGAGTTACTAACTTTTGAAAACCATCTTATATAATAAGATCTCCTATTCCTATATCATAACATGTCATCCTTTATTTAATTCCATGTTCCCCTAGTTTACGTAATGAATGTTGTATACAGCTATTAAATTATAGCACACTATGATAATTTTTTTCCCTAACCAATCGAATTAATGAAACAATGACTTTTATAAATTAAGAACGTGCAGAGAAAATTCAAAACAAATACAAGTTCAAAAAAACTATGAGGAGACAGTGGGAGAAGGTGAAGATGTAACTAAATTTAAGAAAGAATATGGTACTTTATTTTACATTGAGAGCTTCTCAACTACTTTGGGATTTGGTAGCAACATATATTAAATGCAAAATCTCCACTATCATTTTTCATTATTCCCTTTACTAAGTCGTAACTACGACTCCGAGTATTCCAAACTCTCCTACCAGTTTATGTGTCACTAATATGGCATCATCAACATCATGTCGCCACCGCAGCCACTAGGCGCTTGCGTATGCGGTTCAAGATAGGTGTTTCGGATGAACGGGATAGTTCCAGCATGATGAGGAAATAGGAGTGTTCTGACTCTCGGTTGTATTGAACATAATAAAATTCGTGTGCATGAAAGTTAAGGGTTCATTACAAAAAAGTTTTGGGCCGCCTCACAGTTTCACGTTTAGTCACTGCTTTTGTTTTCGTTTCTTGTTGTTTGCTTTCGAGCTTTATCATAACTTACCACTGTTTTTGGACAATGGACATTATACATAAAACATTTTAGTATAATCAATTTATCATACCCACGTAAAATATCAGTTTAAAAATAAGGTATTCTGCAAAAAAAAAACCTTTTACCTTCTATCTTAAAAAAATACAGGTCAATCTCGTAAAGTAAAAATTAATATGCAATATAAGCAATCGTCGTCACCATCAATTTCGTAAAATATTGATAAACATTGTATCAAATCGAAGTCCCGGTGATTAAGAGTCCAAATATACATTTAAATTTTCAAAAATCTAATATATATGATCGTAAAAACATTTATAAAATATGTATAAAGTTTATAGTGCATATTAATTTTATAGAATTAATTTGTATTTTTTAGATGAAATATAAAATTGCAAAAAAGTCAATTTTAAAGGTTTTTTTTTACCCAAAACCTTTACAAAAATTATGTAAAAATATTGTGAAACAAAATTTATTACTAGGGACTGGTAGTGATTTGACTGATCGTTGATTCAGGGGGAAAAAAAACTAATACAGAAGAAAAAAGAGAAAAAATAAGTTACGACTAAATATATAAATTAATAAATATATAGTGAACAGACCAGGCGACCTTGGTCATATCTCAGACGAGATATGATTGGATGACTACGAACTTAACCATGCACCTAACCGCACCAGAGTGAACTGGTTCTTTGGCTAAGAATCTCTCACACAGCTTCAAGCCAATAATATGTGACCACGTGTCACTGAAATCCAATTCAGCTAAGCCATCCAAAAACTTTAGCAACGTGGCCGGATATTGCACAGTAGAATCTTATAGACAATGACCAAATCACCCTTAATATAACACTGCAACGTACACTAAAGCTTAAATTAGTTTAGGGGTAACTACGTAATTTGAAGGACCATATTCTTCTTCCCCGAGCCCGCCTAGCTTCCTTCCCCGTTCTCCTCCATGAAAGCTCGCAAACGGTTTTATCAGTTAAAGCTTCTTTAAACAATGCACTTCTTCTTCGTCCCGGCTTCTTCGTCTTCATCACCTTCTCCGGCGAATACTTCTTCATTCTCTCTCTTGTTTCTCGCTCCTTCTCAAATTCCTGAGAATCTCTGTAAATTACCGGCGAAGATCCATATCGGATACAATGGAATTTTCGGTCAATCGTTTCTCACACATCCTACGTGCTCATATAAGAGCACGTCTCTGTATGCAGTCGTCGACAGGTCTTCTTCAGGTGTATCATCGCAGCAAAAGGAATTTGTGAATGGCGAAGGAGGGGAAACTAACACGGAGGGAGTTTTGGTAGTTCGACGGCCGTTGTTGGAGAATTCCGACAAGGAATCTAGTGAGGAAGAGGGAAAAAAGTATCCAGCGAGGATCGATGCTGGTCTGAGTCAAATAGCGAAGAAGATGCCGATATTTGAGCCGGAGAGATCGGATTCGTCGTCGTCATCTTCAGCCGCGGCTGCTGCTAGGGCTCAAGAGAAGCCGCTTGCGGTGAATTTGGACTTATCTCTGTATAGAGCAAAGGTTCTGGCGAGAAATTTCAGATACAAAGACGCTGAGAAGATTCTGGAGAAGGTAAATGATCATGCAATTCTGATTGTTCCAACCATCAATGTGTAGGATGAAATTGGAGAATGATTCTCAGAATTTAGCGACTCTTTGTATAGTTTAGCTTATCCCCGAATCATCCGTAGACCTACCATTGAAAAGAGAGGTTAATGTAGAGAGTAGACGTCTACTGAATCTAATCCTCTGTTGTTGGGTTTTAAGTGCATAGCTTACTGGCCGGAGGATGGGAGACCGTACGTGGCATTGGGGAAGATACTGAGCAAACAATCCAAGTTCGCCGAAGCTCGGATCGTGTATGAGAAAGGGTGTCAAGCTACACAAGGAGAGAATGCATACATCTGGCAGGTGCTGTATGGCTTTTCTTTTTTTATTTTGAGTTGAGCTTTAAAGCAGTTTGTTTGATACACTTGAAGGCTTTTTGTTTCTCATACATATCATATACCTGTCTCTTGGAACAGTGTTGGGCTGTCCTGGAAAAAAAGTTGGGAAATGTAAGAAGAGCCAGAGAATTGTTCGATGCAGCTACGGTGGCTGACAAGAAGCATGTAGCAGCCTGGCATGGATGGGCAAACCTGGAGATAAAACAAGGAAATATTAGTAAAGCGAGGAATCTGCTAGCCAAAGGCCTCAAGTTTTGTGGCCGAAACGAGTATATCTACCAAACACTTGCCTTGTTGGAAGCCAAAGCTGGTCGGTATGAACAGGCAAGGTACCTGTTCAAGCAGGCCACTATATGCAACTCGAAGAGCTGTGCCAGTTGGTTGGTAAGTGTTTTGCACCATTAGATGTCTGTGATAAGAGATAGGACAGTGCCATTCGATAAAGTTGCACCCTAGGATTATCCTTTTAGATAATTCTGTTAAAAAATGCTACTCAGCTACTGCCATTTTCATGGAACCAAATTCTGGCCTCTCATGTTAAAAAATTCTGTCTTTTCCTTATCACTCTCATGTTTTCGTTTTGAAAGGTTGCTTATATTTAGAGGTTAGAAAATGTTCTGAATGAGCTTCTCTTTTCTTACTACATGTTCATTTTTATGAACAGGCATGGGCTCAGTTGGAGATACAGCAGGAAAGATACCCAGCTGCAAGAAAGCTTTTTGAGGTAACTGCTACATCCTTTTTTATATTTCCCATTCACAATGAGGTCAAAGCAGTGGAGGTTGAATATTCATCCCAGGAATGACTTAGTGCCTGTTAAGCGATCAAGCTACATATGAAAGCTTCAGGCTCTGATCGCGCATTATCCTTTTTTTTAAACAGAGAGCTGTCCAGGCAAGCCCCAAGAATAGGTTTGCGTGGCACGTGTGGGGGGTGTTTGAAGCTGGAGTAGGTAATGTTGAGCGTGGAAGAAAGCTCCTGAAGATAGGTCATGCGCTAAATCCTAGAGACCCTGTTCTTCTTCAGTCTCTTGGCTTACTGGAGTACAAACACTCATCTGCTAATCTTGCCCGGGCTTTACTAAGAAGAGCATCAGAGCTCGATCCTAGACATCAACCTGTTTGGATTGTAAGTATAAAAGATTCAATTTGGGTGCTCTTTGATTCAATATGACCTGCTAAAATAGTTCTGGGTTATACGTTTTCCTTAATGTTTGAGCTTTAGATTTTTGCTAATAGTGTAGTTCTTTACGCCCCTTTTATTGGTTTTAAGTTGTAAATAAACTTAAACCATCTACGTAGGAGACTTTGGTTTTACCCAGTTCTATCTGGCTAGCGAATTCAAGAGTTTTTATAATTGTGTATGGAAGGGGAAATGATTGGTGAAAGTGTATTCCGGTTTAGGCTTGGGGTTGGATGGAATGGAAAGAAGGAAACACAACAACAGCTAGAGAACTTTACCAAAGAGCTCTCTCCATTGATGCAAATACCGAAAGTGCTGCTCGTTGTCTACAGGTATAACTAATAAAATCTTTCATTTGCAAATCTATGTGTCCTCTCAGTGAATGAACGTAAACATTGTAAAAACGAGGGAATGAGACTTATTAGCCATAGACTTGTTGGAATCATAAATTAGCTGGCAAGTTTGCTAAAACATTAGCATATTATTGGAGGATGCTGAAACAAATTCTTTGTCTCTACAGGCGTGGGGAGTTCTCGAACAGAGAGCAGGAAACTTATCAGCAGCAAGAAGATTATTCAGATCTTCATTGAACATTAACTCACAAAGCTACATTACATGGATGACATGGGCACAACTTGAGGAAGATCAAGGAGACTCCGAACGTGCTGAAGAAATCCGTAACCTCTATTTCCAACAAGTAAGCTCTTGTATACATTCTTGATTTCTACCAAGATCCTCTAGTAGATTTTATATTCACCTGTTCCTCATTGCAAAACAGCGGACAGAGGTTGTTGATGATGCCTCGTGGGTCACAGGATTCTTGGATATCATTGACCCAGCTTTGGACACCGTTAAAAGGCTCTTGAACTTTGGTCAGAGCAATGACAACAACAGGTTAACTGCTACTCTTAGAAACATGAATGGAACCAAAGGTAGCCAATCCAATCAGCAAACCGAGAGCTCTGTGGGACGCGAGGACACTGAAACTGGGAGCGGGTTTAACCTCGATGCGTTTCTACGCGATAAGCTGTCTTTGGATCCTTTGAAGCTGGACGTCAATCTTGATTCTAAGAGGTTAGAGAGATTCACTAGAGGGAGAATAAATGGTGCTTGAAAAAATATGGGGGATATTTATTGGGGCGGTGTAAAGATAAAAGGATGGAATGTGTAATTTTGAAGAATAATAAGATAGCAATTGTTAAAATTTTAAAAAGATTTTGGAAGATTCTCTATAAAACTACTTTGAACTTTGAAGCGTCTCCCGTAACCTAATCGGCGGGTGATCTCTGGGTCATCCTCTTGTTCCGATCCTGTTGCTACTTACACCGCTCCCAGGTATCTCTTTCTCCCGAAACGTCCGACTCTTGCAGATCCTACAATGCTTGCAAAGGATCCTACATAAGACATGGCTATAATTTCACGAAAAGGATCAGCTCTTGTCAAAGAAATTTAGGAGAAACAAAGTGCATAAATCAGGACAGCTGTTTTGGGAGCTTGCGGGTTCTAGTCTTGGTGTTGAAAAATCAGCTGAGCAGATTGATGCGGATACTGCTGTAGTTGGTGGAGAAGCTGAAGTAGACTTTACAAGTGAGGCTAAATTCGCACAACATATGAAGAAGGGAGAAGCTGTGAGTGATTTGACAACTAAGGAGTACATGACGTGTGCTACATCGGTTGAGCCAAATTGGCTAGCTGAGATAGGGCCTATGTTCTTCTCGGTCATGGACTCAGATACATCGATGTTGGATCATAAAAGGAATCAGAAGGAAGAGAAGACAGCAATGGAGAAACTGAGAATAGATCAGGCAGAAACGGAGGTGAGAAGCAAAGAGAGAGAGAGAAACAAAGTAGCGCAAACCAGCAGCAACAAGTTACAGGTCCTGCCTTGAAAAAAGGCACCACTTATCTTAGGCCTAAGAAGTATGGAATGTGACATTGTTATCTTATTTGTTTAAATAGGTCAAAACTCCAAAGACTGCCTTGGTAATGTAAAAACAGAGCCAAAGAAAACTAATGTAGTTTTCTGCAGCTGATTCTCCTTTGATTTTGCATTTTAGTTTCAAATTTTACATTAGTTTCAGTCAGCTGTAGAAAAGAAATTTCTGGTAAGGGGAGTTATAGGGGTGAACGAGAAAAATTTATCAAAAATAAAATATAGTGGAGGTATGTGTAAAGAGTTGAAAAGGAGGGCCTTTTTGGTGAAAAAACAAAATTAATTTGTGACATTTAAGATTAAAGCATTTTAATCGAGGAAAATTGTCAATTTCAATTTTAATTTTTAAAATTAATTTCCCCGCGAAAGCATAATAACTAGTGGAATGTTCTGAATCCTGATAAACCCGGGCAATTACAGTAATGGTAAATCTAGGGTTTTGAATTGGAATCGGAGCTCTGATGGGGGATACAAATGGAGCATCGCTCATTGAATTCGATGACCAGGAAGAAGCCGAAGATCCATTTCTGGCGTTCATCGACTATGCCAGAACGGTGATTTCACCTGAAGAAGACGATGATGAGGAAGGTGAGAGCAAGAAGGATCCCAGCGAAGCCATGACTGAGGCTAGCGGTCCGGGTTGGGGCTGGGTTGCCTCGCGTATTCTGAAAACCTGTACCGCTTACTCGAGCGGTGTCACTGCCGCGATTCTGTTGTCCGATCTTTCTCAGGTGCTGCTAATCTCTCTCATACTTCGATTTTGATGTTTTTCGATTGGGGGTTTGTAGTAGGTGGGAAGCTTCGATTTGATGATGCTGTGTGCTTGTAACATTGTAACGTTTCTGTCTGTTTGTTTTTTGAGAAATCGTATTGCAGCTTGGCCAATGAGATTGAGCAGTGTATGATTAATTATATGAGCTATAGCTTCGACCTTGCTATTGAGCCTGTTTATGTAGTGATTCGGTAGTTGATTCTGGATGTTTATCCGCTTAATCTTGAATGTTTGTTTGTAGGCATGGCATGAGCAAAACAAACCAGGTATGTCAAAGAAGAAGCCGGAACTCATTGTTCACTTGAAGAAGACTCACAGAAGAAGAAGGCTAGCTAACACTGTGACAATAGACTCGATTTATGAAAAGAATTTTTTGTCCATGAACAGCGTTTTGGAAGCTGTTATTATTAATGCCGATGTTCTTCCTGGTATCTATCAAATCCTGGCAGCATTTTCATTTCCTCTACCCTACTGTGCCAAATAAGTGGTTTATCCATTCAAATATAAATTTTATTTCAGGTACAAACATATTCATGCTTACACTAGGGGATTTTTGGAGCTCCAACACCATTGATCTCTATCTACATCGCAGGTATGCTTATTCGGTAGAGATGAATTATCATCATCTCGGATTGAGATTAGTTTGACTGCTTGTTTATGATGCCTGTATAGAGATTCTTTTAAGCATCTAATGCCTCTTGTGTAGGTATTATGAGTTGGTGGAAACACCAAATGGGATTCTTAGGAAAGGCAGAGAGGTTTTGCTCACTGGGTGCTACCTTCGTACCGCGAGAGAAGGATTTGGCACTCCACGGTTACTTCCAACAGAGTATCTTGTCATTTTGCTAGATGAGGTTTGGTTTCTGCCAATTTTTCGAAAGAGAAATTAGAACTGAAATTTTGGATTTGCATGTAGTTAGTACTAACACATCACAGGCTTCATATGAAGTTTTATATGGAAAGGAATGGTTTAGTCTTTACCTTACTTTCAAATACTGCAGGACCAAGATGATGATGCAATCCTCATAGCAGCTCAATTTTGTTCCGATACATTCTCAACTGTTTCTCTTGATGCTTTCAACAATGGAACTTCATACTCTTTGTATGCTAGGTAAGAGAGTATGTTTTTATCATTAGTGTTGTGATTTCATAATAAAATTGTAGAAAGACGCATAAAGTACCTCATAAAAAATGATGTACCGTGTACAAAGTATATGTTTTAAAAGATTGAGTGGTTACCATGAAATTTTATTGGTTGTTTATTCTAAAGTAATGTTGCATTTTCTGCTCTTGGTTTGGAGCAGGATTGAATCTATAGGTCCTCTGGAATCTGAACTCAAGTTTAGTACTGCACATAGAAGGCAAATTGCACTTGTAGATGGTGATGGTGATAGGTTAAAATTTATCTTGTGGGGAGAGCAAGTCATTGTGGCAAACCTTCTGAGGTAAGCTCCTGGCTGGGTGCTTCTACCTTAATTTTTTCTACCAACCCCTTCTTACAAATTCGTTTTCAGTGTGGGAAGTGTGCTTGGGCTTGAGAGGCCTTATATTTCTAGTCTTGAAGAGAGTGCAGTGGACGGAAAGGATGAGTTCTGCCTTGAATATGGTAGTGCAACACATCTCTATCTAGTGCCGCCAACCTTACAAGAGGAACGGGTGGGTGGACTTTTTTCTTCTTTTGTCATTCTTTATCTGGGTCAGATATTTGCGTTGATTTTTGATGTCACCAATGAGGAGTGAGTTGTTTAATCTTTTTTCAGGTTTGTGTAGCATTGTCCCAAAATCAGTGTCAAGGATCTAAACTGCTTGGTTCAGGCGGAGTTTCGCAAGTGACATTGCCTCGTGATGCTGAGGGGTCTATAGACTACAGTAACTATCCTTTTCGGGTGAGTAGAAGTTGAGATACCAATTTATTCAGGCATGATATTAACTGATGGTTTATAAATCTAGAGGCTTAAATTCATGGGTGTATGATATATATATTTGTAAAGTTGTCAAAAGCCCATGCCGTGATTGGAATGTTTTATATTGGAACTGTGGCAGTATCTTTTAAATATATATCAACCAGTCGTGAGACTAGTTGGTGACTCATCTGTCTGGGCACCCTCTGTTTAGAAATCAGGTAACAGGGTAGGTTATTCCACAATTCCCTTTCATTTGGTTCACACTGAATCCAAGTTCATATCGCTACAAATCCTATTCTTTGCATGTCATTTACTGGTTGTTCTTTTCATAGTACCAAACTTCATTCATAACGCTTACATTTTTGCTTGTGTCTTACTTGTGCGCACAATATCATCTCTGTTGGGAATCACTGCCTCGTAGTCCTAGTAACTTAGGAAAATAAACCAATGGTTGAAGAGACTATGTTTTTCAGATTATACGTAAAGCCTGCTCTGCCCATTATTTTTGATTCTATTGCTTAGCTGCATCTGCTAATATTACGCTCCTTGGTTGAAGTTCTGCAGACGATTATAACGGAGATTCGCGACAAAACCACTGGCATCAGTCTCTATGGTGTCGTAACAGATATCTTATGTGATGATTCAAATGCCACAGGGGTGGTATTTTCTTTGAGAATTGAGGACACAACTGGTTCAATATGGGCAAAGCTCCATTTTACTAGTTACTGGTATCAAACTGTTTCGTAAATTGAGAAATGTCAGCTGAACAGCAATTGGGAGCCTCAAACATTCTGTTTAATGAGCTGTTTATTTTTATGGTTTCCAGGTCGTTGGGAAGGTTAGGGGTTGGTCATGTCGTGTACGTGTCTGGGTTATCCTGCAAAGTCACAAGAGAGAATAGGTAAGAGTCTCTCTTGCTTTGAAACTGAGAGCTACCCATCACTATTGACAAACTGATTTAGCTCAAACATGAATGGAATACTTGTCAGTAATTTTCAGTATGTATCGGTTTTCTAGCTTTAGGTTAAACATTAATGGAATTCTTGTTTGGTTGAGAAGCCTTGAGGTGTTGTGGCATGAAAAAGACGAGAAAGCTACATTCGTCAACCTTAGCTGCTTGCCTGCATTTCTGACCTCTTCTTGTCTTCATAAAATCTCTACCCTCTCCCAAATCTCAAAACAGAGAAAACCTGCAATAAACGTACGTCTCACTTTCTAAATGGTTCACAGAGCTTTTATATGTGTTTCCGTTGTACATAACATGTCGCTCATATGTTTTTTTTGGGGACAGATTTGTCGGGTTAAGCTGGATGAGATCGACCAATGCCATAACATCAACACTAGATTATCACATAGCCCTTGTGGACATTTCATAGATGAAGAATCATCGTCACGTGGAGGGAATCTGCGATGTAGCTTCTGCAGAGTAAGCTGCAACAGTAATGCAGGATCAGAAGTAGTGAGAACATTCCACATAACGATAACACTTGCAGACGAGGAAACCAAACTATACGCGTGGTGTACCGGTCAATCCGCATCAGCTATACTTCAGATATCTCCTGATGAATTCTGTGACCTCCCTGAGGTAACAAAATATTTGTTTTTTGTTAATTAATGGCGGTAAAATGAATAAAAAGAAGCAATGTAAAATTGGTACAGGATGATCAGCTAATGTATCCGTCTTCATTGGAGAACGAGTGGTTCCTAGTGACCTTAGCAAACAGCGGTAGGCGTAAATCGGGTTCAGGCCTTCGGTTGTCTCATGAGACGGAGGCGACTTGCTGGGAAATCACCCGCGCTCTCAAGATTTAAAGGCTGTACCTATTTTTGTAACATCTCATAAGGGATCTAAATGAGTGGAGAGATTGTTTGAATTAAGAAGGTGACTTGGAGTCATGTTTGTTTTCTTTTGGTTGCTTTGGACTGTTGTTTTAAAAAATGGTGGGACCAGACTCCACTCTTATCTTGTCCGTGATATTTGCCTCCACACTGTTTTTTTTGTGAGCTGTTCTAATTCTTGGTCGTGGCCTCTTTATCCAACGGTCAGGATGTATCGAGATCGTTGGACAGCATTGCAGGGAAATAATACTCATTATTAAATCGTTGATTTCAGACTCCTCCTTAGTCGAGTCCTTGTTCAATCAGAGAATCAATCAGCTTTCACAGAAAAAAAGTATACAGAGAGAGAGAGAGAGATGGCGGAGAGTGGTGGACGGAGGATCGGAGTGGCGGTGGATTTCTCGGAGTGTAGCAGGAAGGCTCTGAGCTGGGCGATCGATAACGTGGTTCGTGACGGCGATCATCTCATCCTCATCACCATCGCTCACGATATGCATTACGAGGAAGGCGAGATGCAGCTCTGGGAGACCGTTGGATCACGTACCTTCTTTATCTCTCTCTATTCCCTTTTTCACTTTTTGTTGCGACATCATAGAAATCGCGATCGATAGTTTAAGGCTTTAAGGTTTACGATGCGACTTCTTTAGCCTTGTCTGATCCTGTCAGTTTAAGGGAACCTGAGCTTGCTTCATTGGATTCTGTATGATTTGCTTGTATGAAGTTTGGGAACAATCTGTTTCCATTAGAAGTTGATCTTGTTATATGAACCCTCTCGAACATTATGAAGCCAATTTTGCTCCTGCTCATGCATCTTAAATGTTTCCAATTTTGTGTATTCAAGTATTCCCAAAGTCATCTTCTTCTTGTTTGACTCTCGTTTTTATGTTTGTAACTTTTCAGCTTTCATTCCGCTGAGTGAATTCTCTGATGCTGCTGTGATGAAGAAGTATGCAGTGAAGCCAGATGCTGAAACCCTTGACATTGTCAACACTGCCGCTAGGCAGAAATCTGTAAGCTTCTTCTTCTTCTTCCCTTTGGATGGCTCGATCTCTCTTCAAACTCTATTTTTTTGTTTCAAAAGAACACTCACCACGAACCCTAACTGCTACTTGGAAGTAACAATTGATATCTCTAATGTTCTAGAATAATCAATCTGACTTACATTCCTCTTTTTATACGTATTATATTTAGGAGTGGGTAGGACTAAACCCTATTGAATAACCTGTAACTGTGCTGACATAATCTTACACCTATCATAGTAATATTCACAAGTTCATTGAAAGCTTTTTGTTGCTTTGTGAGTTGTGTAACCATGAAAAATAAACACATTCCAATCCATTTGAATGAGACTTTCCTTACAATAAGTGTTAGTTTCCTGTTAAACTAAGATCCAACTGTTATGAAACATGTACAGGTTACAGTAATGATGAAGATATATTGGGGAGATCCTCGTGAGAAGATTTGTGCAGCAGCTGAACAGATTCCCCTCTCAAGTCTTGTGATGGGTAACCGAGGCCTCGGTGGCCTTAAGAGGATGATTATGGGAAGTGTGAGCAACCATGTGGTGAACAACGTGGCATGCCCTGTGACCGTTGTGAAAGCTCACGCCTGAGTTTGCTTGGAGAACTCTAAATAACCACCGTATATTCTAAGATTGTGTTTGTGGTTGTTAACTGTTGTGTGACTGGTGTATTGTTCATCTGTATGAGTAAAAAACACTTCATTTTCTAATAAATACAGACTCTTTTGGGTTTTGAACCAACTTCAATCATGTCAAAATGTGTTTTTTTCATTTTAATTCAATCCAATATGTAACGAGGTTTTCCCTCGATTTCTGTATTTTAAGAGAAGAGGAATCACAATTGACCAGTGACAACATTAGTTTACAAGTTACAACAACACAGTTGAAGCTTAAGATTGATAAACTTGCATAGTAATCCTAAGTCGAATTTATCACATTGTAGTTCAACAGAAAAGATAAGCTATAGAGTCTCAAGGAAACAACAAACACACAAAACAGAACACAATAGTTTAACCGTCATAAATACATGAGTTATTTAACTGTCTTCATAGATAAGAAAGCAAAAGAGACTTCAATCGATCATGCAGTGAGTGATCTCCTCTCTTGTCTTCTTGGAGATAACCAGGAGAAACTCGAACGGTTCGATGAGCTTGAAGGTGCACTTGTCACCAACCAATAGAGGGTACTCTCTTGCCAGTTTCGAGTATCCTTTTGAGAAGATTGTCCGAATCTCCCTCACCAAACAAAGCACCTTCCATGACTTCCCATTCGGGTGACGAACCGTGAAACTCTTTGACTTTTTCGGGAGATAATAATCCACAAAATGCTTTGGGATTGCCTGAAAGAAAATCAGAGATTCACATCAATACAGAAACTGTGTGTATATACTCTTCTGTCAAGTCTTTGGTTTTTAAATCTTACCAGGAACTTGAGGTATGATCTCCTTATGGTGATTCTGAATTGTGGAACACCATTCACCACTTTGTTGCTCTTGATCTTCTCCTTCTTTGATGTATTGGAAGCCTCAGCTTTCTTCTTCCTGGCTTTGAGCTCAACTCCTCTCGAAGATTCACCTCTTTCCATACCATTCGTCACTTTCTTGCTCTTCATCTTCTTATTTCTAATTTTGATCTCAACTCGTCCCGGAGATTCATCTGTTTCCTCGTCTTCCTTCTTCACATCTATGTAGCTGCACTCTCCTTCTTCTCTCTTGATCCTACCTGTTTTCATCATCAAAGTAAAAGATTTAGTCTTCTTCTTCAACTTCTCTGTTTCATAATGCATTAAAAGCTCAAAAACTTACTAGAAGAACCCATAGACAGGAGTTTTCGAGGTATGAGGATCTCCCTGCAATTCTGCTCGTAGATATAGACATTAAAGATCATCTTCCCTTTGTGAATGAAAGTAATAAACTCGTCACTTCCCAAAGCGTTGTCACTCACAAACTGATCCCATCCACGCTTCTCGATGTAGTAGTATCTAGTATTCTTGGAGACTACTACATCCCAAGACTTTCCCCATTGGGCTCTTATCACCATCTTAAAAGAGAAGTCTTTCTCAGAGATTCTGCTCATGAAGTTGTATGGAAACGCTCTCTGTTTTGACCATAATATGAAGATTGTTATTAACAGTTAAAACTTTATGTCAAATTACATAAAACAATTTAAGGCCAAAGTTTCACCTTTTCAGTCTTATCACAAACAAACTTGGCATCAAGAAATCGAGAAAAGCAAAGAAGAAAGATCTTTATGTTTTTGAGAACAGAGGTGAACAAAGATCTTTCCTTAACGTGAAAAGCAGTGGAAAGATTCAACTTTTCATGAAACACAGACGACCAAAAGATTCAACTTGTCAAGCACGGTGAACATAAAGATTCAACTTGTCAAGCACGGTGAACCTAAAGATTCAACGTTGAGACCCATTAAGCAACATAACACCAACAGATTCAACGTTTTAAACAAAGAGAACGTAAAGATTCACAGATTTAACCTTTCAAACAAAGAGAACCCAAAGATTCTACCATAAAACAAGATTTAACTTTTCAAACACTGAACCTAAAGATTCAACGGTTGTGACCCGTTAAACACCAAAGAACCAACAGATCTAACGTTTCAAACACAGAGAATGTAAAGATCCAGAGAATAAACAGATTCAACCTTTAAAGCAAAGAGAAAACCAAAAGACTAAACTTTGGAAACCCATTAAACACAACGAACAAAAAGATTCCACCTTTCAAAAAAAAAAAAAAGGTTTCAAGAACAAAGTTACCATGTGTTCAGAGGACAAATCTGCACTTCGAAAAATCTTGAAGAAACCCAAGTTTTCTCGTTCTTGTTTAATCCGATCAAAACCAGTGTTCCAACCCATCTCTCTCTATCTCTCCTTCAACAACTTCTCTTCCTTAAATCTCACTTAAAACCTCTTCACTTTCTACTTCTCTCTTTCTCTCACTCACTTTCTCTATCTCTCTCAGATATTAGAAGTGGTCAAAGTGAGTATCCATGTATATTTTGCCTAGTTTTCATTCATACCGAACCAAGGTTACAACTGTGAAAAAGCATTCATGTATTACCTTTTTAAATGGTAATAGATAGAACTATAGAAGAGACAAGAGATGATATGTTAAAAAACTGACTTCACAGACACGCAAAAGCAGTGTTTTTGCTAGTTTTAGTACCTGAGAATCTCTGGGCAGAAAGGACGTAGACTTCAACCTTACTTCTTTTGTGTGTTGTTTTGCCACACTAGTACTCTGAAAGGTACCAATAATATCGTTTTTGTTATTTTTATTTAATTTTAGTATTACGATCAACTACATGTATAACATTTGAACCTTCGGTAACTTTTTTTTAACAGTCAAAGGTCAAAAGTTGAAAAGCTTTTTCTAAACACAAAAGTGAAAACAAGGTACACGATGATATCACACTGCTTCTAATTTATGAAGAGAACATACCAAATTATTGAATTAATATTGTTCTGTAATTTATACACACAAATAGACTGACCACATTTGTTCATATACAAGCATAACAGCATAAATGGTTTGAAACCAAACATTTTAGGCATAAGTATGAGAAATAGTTATGAACACATTCAATAATAAAAAGCTTGCTGTATTAATAAAAAGTAGTCAGTATCCAAATCCAAAATACATATTGTTGTTCACTTTGTCACAAGTTATAATCGAATCTATCAACTAAATTGCAAGACAATTTCACACATAATTATTTACCCCAATTTTATGCACTTTAATCATATTTATACATTAAACACCACAACCCCTTTTTCCCAAAAGCAGGATTGACTTTTCATGTTTTCATCCATCGATCAACTTTTACTTTTACCTTTAGGATCGACGATGTTCATTAGAGTTTAAGACTGATCCATAAACCCAGCACCATAACCACTTGATCTTATGAACTTCTTCAGGAGAAGAACCACAATTGCGATTGTGAGCCCGATCGCCGCCCAAGTGAACAATCTGTCATCGACTGGCTTCTGAGCCGCTTTTCTGGCCATCTTTTGCTCACCACTTACAGAAGCATTGTCTGCAACTTCAACCGCTGTTAATGCTGCTGTAGCAGGAACCACATTAGCTTCCGTATTGACTGCTTCAGGTGTCTCTTCTATGATTTGATCATCAATTATGGTGTCTACTGTAGCGATGGACCGCTCCTCCACTACCGTTATGGCTTCCTGTGGCTCAGTTTGGGACTGAGCTACTGATTCAGTGGACAGTGTTTGGTTATGTTCCAGAGGAATAGCATTTGGAACCACGGTTGCTTTGCTAAAGATGTAGTGATGAATCTGCGCTTATTAAAAGGACATGATTAGTTAAGTTGTTTCTAAAACTGAAGATGAACCATAGGAAGGAAACTTAAGTCATATCAAAATAAATGAAGAAAGGGTCAAGAGTTTAAACCAAAAGGAGATTGCTAACAATACCTTTGTATAAAAATAATAGTAATCGGTAAAATGGTGCTACTCCTTTAGTTAAGGAGTTTAGCAGCAAATTTTATTGTATGCAGACAATAGCCAGCTATGATTGCGGTAAAAAGTAAGCAGATACTCTTTGAGCAAACATTAGACCTTAACCGCTAGAGATTTGCAGGCTTTAATATTGACCAACAACTATCTTCCTAAGGTTTACAATGGCGAAATGGTATAGCCCATACCAGACAGGTTCAACAAACATATAGCCAAAGTCATATAATTTCACCAGAATGTTATGCATACGCACAACACTTAAAAGGGTGTCCCAGTGGGGAGTGGGTATCTATACCTCATCAATAAGTTTTTGCCGTTCAGGAGAGCCATACTTGGGTGGTGCCTCACGTGATTTAATGGCTAGTGTACGCCTCTCCTCCTTTGGATAATCTACTGAGCCCAGTGCTCCATTGGGACTTGTGGGCATGAATGCAATGAGAGCCACCAAAGCAGTCCGAACTGCAAAGAAACAAAGCTAAATCAGAAGAGTAAAGAGATGATAAATTACAAGTGTTACGTGGTCTTGTAGAAAAAATGTAACAGTTAAGAGATAAAGTCTCTTGTGACATGTTGTTGGTGTAAAGATCAATAAATATAAACGTCCATGACTTTACCACTCCATGAAGGTTGCCAATGCTCGGGGTGGTAATTTGAAATGCTCAAGCAAATCTTGGTATTGGTTTCAAAGCGACCATTAGGCTGAAACAAAAGTACAGAGATTCATAAGCTACATACTCTCCTATTTCATTTGCAACATGTGTGTGTTTATGTGTGAAAGAAGATTAAGATCCTTACGGTTAATAACATGAATGAAGGAGGTTTGAAAGGGTAATCTGCAGGCAGCTGAATTCTCCCATGGTAAATCCCGCCCTCAAATTCAGTATCACCAGGACCACGGATGGCGAATTGCCATTCGAAGATATTCTCCTGAAGTTAGAACAGATAGAGGAATCATGTAAAACTATTTGGTATCACACAAAAACTTGTAAAGACAGCTTATAACATTGCACACAATCTATTTCGACCACGCTGTGTTGGACAAAACTCCAACAGTTTAAAAATCTAAGGGATCGTGAAACAAAGAACTAGCATGACAGCTGCACTAGAACACAAATATCCAAATTCATCTATTGCACAAGTGTTCCAAGAAGAGAGACTTTAGTTAATTCAGTAAACACATGAAGATATCGATACTCCCTGATCAACGCCTAAATCAAACACCATCACTCTTGACAGATACATACAACACAGCACAGAACACCATACCTAGATCTGTAGAAACAGAAATCGAAGTACGAAACCGGAAAACGAGGCTTAGAAGTTAATTCTAGCTACGGAACAGATAGAGCAGATTTTCAAATTTCTATTTCGAATTCCAGTTAACCCAATCTCGAATAGAAACACAAAGGAGACTGAATCAAGAGAGGGTTTTTTCTCTCCAGAAGGAAATTATATGAATGATTCAATCAGAATCTCCGATCTCAAAAGCTCAAACCGGAGAATAGGTGAGTATCGAAAATGTTGTTACCTCAAGAGGAAGCGACATAAAATCATCAGACGGATTTGCTTGCATCTCCTTAACCTCCTGCAAAATCCTCTTCACCGCCGGATTCTTCCGGTTATACCTCTCATCCGCCATCTAATTCGTCGCAGATCTTGCCGGAAATGCAAATCCACCGCCGGAATTCGCTCGGCCCGATCCGTCTAACAGAAAAATATTAATAAATACACAACTTAGCTTTGGAGAGGTACTGAAAATATAAAATAGAAAATACAAAACAGAAAATATAATTCGAAAATAATATCCACGTCACACTCTTAACTACGGATACTTGACGTGACCATTGCAGTAAAGTAAACTTAGTCATCCAAGCATATTAACGGTTCATAATTTCCCACGTAATCAACGAATTTTAAGCGTGTCTTTACCGCCGTTGATTTAAGAGAATCATTAACCATCGTTGCGAGACTTTAATAGGCCTTGGGCCATTACTTTAAAGCCCATTAAAACGTGCACGTTACACACTACACAAAAGTCAAAGCGTTGAGACAATTGACAAATATGAATCGATGATGCAGATTGCAGAAACTTGAAAGAAGGAAGAAGCAATTTCAATGGAGAAACCGGAGAATATAGGAACTATTGACACGTGGCTTGATAAGCACCGTTCGATATATACGGCGGCTACACGTCATGCTTTCGTCGTCTCTATCCGCGACGGATCCGTTGATCTCTCGTCCTTCAGAACTTGGCTGGTACTGTAATTAGTAATTTACCGATGAAAACAAAGCAAAATCTGAAATTTCACTCGACGTTGTTTGTGTTGCAGGGACAAGATTATCTGTTCGTGAGAGGATTCGTACCGTTTGTAGCGAGTGTATTGATCAGAGCCGGCGAGAGTTCCGATATGGAAGTGGTGCTTGGTGGTTTGGCGTCGTTGAACGATGAAATCGAATGGTTTAAAAGAGAAGGATCAATATGGGATGTTGATTTCTCGACCGTTGTGCCTCAAAGAGCTAATCAAGAATATCGCAAGTATTGATTTTTATATTTGTTAACTGAATAGAAGAGAGATTTCACACTCGAGATTGAAATTAGTTTCTCTTGTTATATTCAAAGGTTTCTGGAAGCTCTGATGAGTAGTGAGGTGAAGTATTCAGTGATTATGACAGCTTTCTGGGCAATTGAAGCAGTGTACCAAGAGAGCTTTGCTCATTGTTTAGAGGACGGGAACAAAACTCCGGTGGAGCTTACCGGAGCTTGTCATCGGTGGGGCAATGATGGGTTTAAACAGTATTGTTCATCTCTCAAGAACATTGCCGAACGTTGCCTGGAGAATGCTTCTGATGAAGCTTTGGCTGAAGCTGAAGATGTTCTTATACGTGTTCTTGAACACGAGGTCGCGTTCTGGGAGATGAGCCGTGGAGGATAGTAGCAAAATGTTTCGGTTCAGCTTTTTCTCATTTGCTTTCAGTTCCAAAAAGAGAAACAAGTTTCAATCTTTACGTTTGGTGGAAACACTAAGTTACTTAAGGATTATGATTTCATAACAGGACTAAATAGCTCCTAATACGGATTTGTCTCTGACTGGGACAGAAGGTTGTCCCCATCATTCCACATCTTACAGTTACTGGTAACTACATCTACATCAATGTCCTTAAACTCTTAAGAACTCATCAAAACATAGGTTGATGATTGAACAACTGAAACTGGAAAAGCTATCTATTCTCTCCAGCGATGACCACAATGCACATGCTTGGTTCGGGGAAGAGTTGGGTCAGAAGCCACGACCGTTAGAATCTGAGTTCGTTCACTTACAGAGCGATGAACCTCGTTTCTATGTACACAGCTGTTATCAGTTACTTCCTGCAAGTCAGTGCCCCAAAAAGTATAAATTCTGAGATGAGGACGCTTATTGGGCCTGACTTATTAAGGCTTATTGACTGCGATCATCCATGATGAGGTTCCCCATTTATACAGAAGATTTAACTTGACTACATAATTTTCATATACACATCAACCATGATAACATTTCCTTTGAATAGAAGTTTTATTTGACCACATATGATGAGGGTAAGGAAATATAATAAAACTAGTATTAAAAATACATAGTAAATATTGAGTGAAAGGGCCATCATCCATATATAATACTTTCATATTGCAAGCAAATAAAGATAGAGAAAAAATGGGTTCTCTAGTAGAACTTACGGCTCTCTTAATCATGACTATGTGTGTTAATGTAATAGTATGTACCGCTCAAAATGCTAGTGTCCCATCAGCCGGTTTCGGCAACCCAAAAACAACAGTGGTGATACATAATGATCTTGGGGTTCCGTTGCCGTTGCGATATCATTGTAAATCAAGAGACGATGATCTTGGAGACAAGACTATGGCACCACATGGATCTTGGTCATTTAAATTTAGACCTAGTGTTTTTGGAAATACTTTATTTTTTTGCAGTTTTCGATGGGAAAATGAATTGCATTATTTCGATATCTACAAACAAAATAGAGACAGAGAATTCGCCAAGTTTGGATGTAGGAGATGCGAATGGCAGATACACAAAAATGGAACTTGCAAGTTTAACAAAAAAACTAGAATGTTTGATGTTTGTTTTCATTGGAATCCTCTGTTGCTTGAAAACAATTAACATCTCTGTTATGTCTACTTCTATTTCTCTAATAAACAATTACCATAATAAGTATTTCATATTTAGATGAAAGCACTGTTAGTTAACAATTATTAGACAAATAACCAGTGTCTTAATATGTATCACAGGAATATACAGTGGAGGTGATCAAGGGGACGAAATGGGCTTATTAACCAGTGCTTGAAATTAGTACTTAACTGATACTAACCATTTTCACCGACGTGTCACGAGCCCGTATAAAAAGTAAGATTCTGTTTATCTCCAACCATAGCATTATATATAGTGTTGAAATAACACCAAATTTGGTATTACAATATTAAAAAAAAGTTAGTCTCTAACTACAACACCAAATCCCATAATAAAAAATATTTTTTTATTATTATTATATTAATAAATTTTAGACTTTTAGATTTTAAATATTTTTGTTATATTCTAATTAATTAATCTTATAACTGATTAATTATAATTAAATATAATAACAAACGGTTGTACAAAACAAATAGTCAATAAAGATATTTTGTGAAAATTAATATTTTATATTAATTACAATTGCAATGTCATATTATTAAAAATTAAAAATACACATATTTATGGTACCGAATAACCAAACTGAATATGACTAAATTATAAAATATTCAAATTGATCTTTTACATATAATACCAAAATATTAAAAATCCAAAAAAACGATCCGAACTCGAGTTCGAGCGGATATCCGAGTACCCAAACATACAAAATTAAATTATCTAATAAATAATATTTTTTTTATATTATAAAAAATATATATATATATTTTAAGTTTTAGTGTTGTGAATCGTGCAACACTATTCATAAAACACTAAAAACTAGATTTGTTATGCACTTTGCCGTTCGGTGGGAGTTGAGTTGACGCCAAAAATGATGTGATGCCGTTCGATCGGAGTTGTTCTTATAACGAACTTATTTTGCTTTCCTTCAAACGCACATTATACGTGATGAGACTTCTTTGGATATATATAATAATTTTTATAAACCACATCATATATTTCATATATGGTAAAAAATATCAAAATAAATCATAGTTGATATCATCAGAAATAGCTTAATATCAGCCGTGATGAGATTTCCTTTTATACAGAAGATTTACTTTGACTCATATTATTCAAAACACTGAATTGCATTAAATATATAACAAAGTCAACAAAAAAAGAGCATGTTACGGAAATATAATTAATAAAATTTGTTACTATTATAAATAACACAAAAGAGTTGAGTGAAAGAGTCATATCCATACACGAAACTTCACATTGCACGAAAAACAAAAAACAAAGACACAATGGCCGGTTCTCGAGAAGAACTTGTAGCACTGATAATGATTATAATGTGTACAAGTGTAACAATGTCCCTCGCACAAAACGCCATCGGTGCACCAAGTATGGAGAACCCAAATACAACAGTGGTGATATATAACGTAGATTCTTTGCCAATGGTATACACTTGTGCATCAAGAGAGGTTTGATTTTGGAACCCGGACAATGGCACCAGGTGGAATGTGGTCATTTGAATTTAGACCAAGTGTTTCTGGAGATACTAAATACGTTTGCGGTTTTGCTTGGAGACTAGAGTTCCATTATTTTCGTATCTACATACAAGAGAGAGACCAAGAATCAGCAGATTTTGGATGCAAAAGATGCCAATGGAAGTTACGCAGAGAGGGACCTTGCAAACTTAACAAAAATACTGGAAAGTTTGATCTTTGTCCTCCTTGGGATTCTCAATTGTTTGATAGTAACAATTAACATATCCATGTCTACCTTTGTTTGATCTAACAATAATTTCTATAAAATAAAATATACCTTCTTTACAAGTTTAGTATTATTTGCATGTAATACCGTCATTTATCTTATTTTGTACTCGCTCTGTTTTATAGAAAGTGTTGTTTAATTTATTTTTAAAAAACAATTAAACTTTATATTTTAACATTTATTAATTTCTTACACAATATGTTTTCATCGGTCAATAAATGAAAATAGTAGGAATAAAACTATAAAAATTTAAACAAACATCGCGTAGAAAATAAAATAAAATAATATTTTTTGTAAAAAGAAAATAAAACCTCAAAAATTTCCGAAACCGAGAGAGTAAATAGTAATACATACATACACATCATTGGAGATGGTAGCCAATTGAAAAAACAAAAGTCAAAAATGGCCACGTGTACAAAAAGTGGTTAAACAAACAAACAAACCGGGCTTTGATATCTCCGCCGGTTAATTATGTAATCTGCGTCTTCCTCGTTTTCTCTGTTAGATCTCTCTCACTCTCTCTCTTACAATGCAATCATCAACTATGGCGCTTCCCTTCTCCCATACGTCGTTTACAAGACCCAACCACTTGCTCGGATCAACTGCTTCCGTTTTTTCTACGCCAACAAGTCTCCGGTTCTGCGGACTCCGCCGGGATGCGTTTGGTTTCTCTCCGTCAAATCACTTGGCACTGCGCAGTAACCGATATCGAACTCAGAGTTGTGGTTTCCATGTCTCCGCTTCTGCTTCGGGAAATGGTAATGGTAATGGTAATGGTGCTCCCCCCAAATCTTTCGATTACGATTTGATCATCATCGGAGCTGGAGTTGGCGGCCACGGAGCTGCCTTGCACGCCGTTGAAAAGGTTTCAATTTCTTATTACGAACAGCTAAAAGGCTACTTTTAAGTATCTTGTGAATTGCTATAACATGATTTATGAATATTTTGATTCCATTTTGAAATAAACGATTTGCTCTGCTTATAACACAATGGGATGATGCGGAGGTGTACCAAACAAAGTCGATGTGTGCATCTGGAAAATTCATGCTATACTTTGCTGTGTTTTCTTTTACGATTGTTTTAACTTTTATATCTTATGAAAACATTGGCTTTATTAGGGACTTAAAACTGCCATCATTGAAGGTGATGTTGTTGGAGGGACTTGTGTTAACAGAGGATGTGTGCCTTCTAAAGCTCTTCTTGCTGTTAGTGGTAGAATGCGGGAACTTCAGAACGAGCATCACATGAAGTCCTTTGGTCTGCAGGTAATTATCAACTCATGTTCTCTTTATAAAGTTGCTAGCTTTGTCTTTCGCGTGAAATGGCTGTAGATGATCAGGTTTGATGCCAATGAGCTAGTGTAGAATTTACTCTTTTGCTTTCACTATCTTATTGTTTTGGTTTAACCTTGGAAAACAGGTTTCAGCTGCTGGGTATGATCGTCAGGGTGTGGCAGACCATGCTAATAACCTGGCTACCAAAATACGAAACAATCTGACCAATTCAATGAAGGCACTTGGTGTTGACATATTAACAGGATTTGGCAGTGTTCTGGTCAGTACGTGGTTTTCTTTCACGTAGACTAACTAGACAGGAACAGGATACATTTTTGTTTTGTATTTAAGTTTTGTATTTCTGCAGGGACCACAAAAGGTTAAATATGGGAAGGACAATATTATCACTGCAAAGGATATAATTATTGCCACTGGATCTGTGCCGTTTGTTCCTAAAGGAATTGAAGTTGATGGTACATGTCTTGTTTTGAATGTAGACTTGTTAAAGGAGAAGCCTGCAAAAATTCATTCTCTATTCTTTTGGGTGCAAAAAGGGATGATAATAGTAAACAGACTTGATTCCTTGATTTTGGTGCTGCAGGAAAGACCGTTATCACCAGTGACCATGCCTTGAAATTGGAGTCTGTCCCTGATTGGATTGCAATTGTAGGAAGTGGTTATATTGGTCTTGAGTTCAGTGATGTTTACACAGCACTTGGAAGTGAGGTAATATGATGTTTCTGTACTAATGATATTACTTTAGTATGACTTTGTGATGTTGAGTTTTGTAGTTGAGATTGTCATGACTGCAACTTAGCAATGATCTCCAATTTTCTAGTCTTTGTTTGGTTTTACTGTATTGAGCTTGTTGTTGTGCCAATAGTCGTAAAATAGGTTTTAAGGTACCAACATATTGGTTTTTGGATCTAAATTTGAATATGTGCCGTTTCCATGTTATGTTTCATTAGGTTTGCGCGACCTTTATAATTAGTGATCGAAAGCGGGAACCTTTTGTGCACAGGTAACTTTTATTGAAGCACTGGATCAGCTAATGCCTGGATTTGATCCGGAGATCAGTAAGCTAGCTCAGAGGGTTTTGATAAATCCAAGAAAGATTGACTATCATACTGGAGTCTTTGCAAGCAAAGTGAGCCTGTTAAATCATGCATTGCAAATACTCCCTTTTTGCTTTCTCTATACAGTGTGTCTATGTATTCATCTGTTAAACTTAAATCTATTCTTATTCAGATTACACCAGCAAAGGATGGGAAACCAGTTTTGATTGAGCTTATTGATGCCAAAACAAAGGAACCTAAGGATACTTTGGAGGTAACCATCAGATCTCTCTATCTTTTATATGACGAAGAGAATATTTATTAGTTACTTAGTATTCATGCCTAAATTGGGAAAATATGTGCCGTTGGTAGTGGGTCCTTAGAAGTCTTGTTTTTCACATATTTTGCTTTTCCCTGCAGTATTAACCACATTGTTACTCTTCCCACTGAAATATAAATATACACATTATGACATAAAGTGGATTAAGCTTCTCATCTTCTGAATATATTGTGGCATTTTCCTTCAAAAAAGGATAGAAATAGTCATATCTTTTGGTTTCATTTCCTTTTACCATTGTGATTTTCTGGCTGAAAGTGTGAGTTTGTTTTCCTTCTCCAGGTAGATGCTGCTCTTATTGCTACTGGAAGAGCTCCATTCACCAATGGACTTGGCTTGGAAAACGTATGAGATGACACTAAATCCCACCCCCTAGTATTGTCATTTTGGTTACCAGAGAATATTTGGTCGTCAGAAAATAACTTTGAAGCTGTCATCTCAACGCAGGTCAATGTTGTGACGCAGAGAGGTTTCATACCAGTTGACGAGCGAATGCGTGTGATCGATGGAAATGGGACTCTGGTTGGTTTTATTTGCATATACATAACTTTTTCTTATCAGCAATTCTTTTTATATGCTAAAATTCATCTTTACTTGATAGGTTCCCAACTTGTACTGCATTGGTGATGCCAATGGTAAATTGATGCTTGCACATGCAGCCAGTGCCCAAGGAATTTCTGGTAAATGGCTTATCAGTAGGCTACTAATAATGCAGTGAATATTTTCCCTTTTTCTTCATGAGACTTGTATTAAACTCTGAGCTCTTACTCTGTGGCTAGTGGTCGAGCAAGTCAGCGGTAGAGATCATGTGCTTAATCATCTTAGCATCCCAGCTGCTTGCTTTACTCATCCTGAAATCAGCATGGTGGGATTGACAGAGGTAATTCTATATCCTAGTGCACTTAGTGCTTTTCGTACTGAAGAGGGTCAAAAGGTAGAATGTTATGAGCAAAATATACTTACTGTAACTCCTTATGTTTTGACATTATTCTCTTGATTGTCAGCCTCAAGCGAAAGAAAAAGGCGAGAAGGAAGGATTTAAAGTTAGTGTTGCCAAGACAAGTTTCAAGGCTAACACAAAGGCCTTAGCTGAAAACGAAGGAGAAGGAATAGCTAAGGTGGGAGAAGCAAATGTTGTTGATTATTTGTGGTTCATAAAAGAACAAAGAGATCTTATTGCCTTCATTTTGCAGATGATATACCGACCTGACAATGGTGAAATCCTAGGGGTTCATATATTTGGACTGCATGCAGCTGACCTTATCCATGAAGCTTCCAATGCGATTGCTCTAGGAACACGCATTCAGGTAGGATTTTCAAAACTCTAGCTGCTTATTTTTCGGATTCGTATTGTATTATAGCTCTTAGTCTTTGATATTGATGATTCCCGACAAGGTAATCAAGCCCTATACATAGTACCATAGCTGTTGAAAATACTAAACGCATTGATTATATCTATTCTTGATCCCTGCATGGTTACTGGTATCTCTGCAGGACATAAAATTGGCAGTTCATGCACACCCAACACTGTCTGAGGTCCTTGACGAACTGTTCAAAGCAGCCAAGGTAAAGCCAAACAGTCTAAAAGCTTTCTACAAAACACACACACACACACACACACATGCAATTGATCAGAGAGCCCCTTTATTGTTAACTCCAGTCAATAGATTTAAATCCTCTTCTAAAATGCAAAAGAATCTTACGCTTTAAGTTCAATTTTCAGGTTGAAAGTCATGCTACTAGAAGGACAGTAAGTGAAAAAGTGGCTGTATAATAAGAAAAAACCAAAAACTTATTGGGGGAGGAGAAAGATCTTGAAGAAAGAAAAATTTGTGGTTGTACTTCAGGGAGGTGCAAAGATAAAGCTAAACACGAAACAGGAGGATCGAAGAAGAGGAGGAGATGATGAGAAACAACCTTCAGTTAGTGAAGACTTAAAAGATATATCTACAAGGCCTTCTTCTTTCTTTGAGAATATTTATGATGGAGTCTTGTCTCTGCTTTCACGTATACTTGTTTAATTGTTTCATGGTTTCGAATAGAGGAGGTTGTGCTTTTGTATTTGTATGTTTGTTTGAAGTGAGAAAATAATAAATGATTTTGGATATTCTTCTCTTTTTAATAGTAAACTCACTTTTCTGGCCATTATTTTCATCAGATTCAGACGTGAGGAGGCAGAGAAACCGAATTATAGAAAGACACAAATAACTATATCTGGACTGTATTTGTTAATTCTGTTTCTCTTTTTCATACATCAACCAATACACAATTTACATATCAATACATTCATGTTTCACACCAAACTCTCCTGGACTCACACCAAACTCTCCTGGACTCACACCTGACCTCTGCATAGCCATTTCAATATCATAGGTCTTCCATGAAATCGTACTCCAACTGTATCACACCATAAACAAGACTTATTTATTCAAATATGAATTTATCTCTCCGGTTACCAGTTTTGGTTTTCCAAATTTGAGAGATTCATAAATGTAAAAAAATCGGAAGATGATTTCACCTGAGCTTCTTCATGAGTGAGTTTCATCCTTCTGTAATCCTGTTGAGCCTTCTTAGACCTGAATATGGCTTGGACTCGCACTACAGATCTCTCGAGCCTCTCCTCTGCTTGCCTCTGGCTCGTCTTGTAGAAATCTTCCTCTGCCTCACCTGGAGGATCCTCCTCTGCTGCAACCTGGAGTCCTCTAAACCCTTTTCTCTTTTGTCTCCACCGCAACATTGCCTTCTCCAACACTCCTACCGACCATAAGATCTTCTTGTACTGCCTACGTGCTTGTAATCCCCTGAAAGCAGCCTGCAAAATAAGAGGAAAGACACTTATGTGTGTTGTAAAGACACTTATTCAGACAAACGTTATGATAAAGGTGTGGACTTTCACTATCTTATAGGTTGCTGAATTCAGACAAAGGTGATGACTATGAACAGCCAAGTTCAGAGTAAACTTATAATCTTGGCTGCTGAATCTTGTGTGATTCTCTTAGTTTTTGCTCACAGGAGTAACTGTTCACTTCATACCTGGATCCTAATTGCTTGACGCCGCATATTCAGATACTCTCTTCTCATTTTCCAAGTTTGGAACCTGCACTGAATCCGGTATGCGGCTTCTATCTTCCTACGCGTATCATATTTCCGGAACGCATTCTGAATCTTCATTGCTGCAATTATGCTCTTAGCCTCTTCTTCTTTGTTAGCAAACTGAATCACGCTTGACCGTGCCGCCTTCAGCGCCTTTTCCCTAAACGCACCCTGAATCCGAGCTGCTGCTTCTGCAGCTGTTCTGTATGCTGCCAGAGCGTCCTTGAGACTCTGCTCATCTTCTGGGAGAGTGCCTTGGTTCAGCATCTCTGCCTTGCAAGCCTCCAGATCTCCCCTAATGTTTCCAGCAATTTTCATGTCTCTAAACTGAGCAATCAAACATTTCTCAGCAAGATATGCAGCTAAACCGTCATATCCATTTTGCTGTGCCAAATCAGCCGCCATGCATCCGCCAAGATTATCTTTTGTCGGGTCTGTCACCAGGTTTGGTCTCGCCCCAGCAGAGAGAAGAGCAGCCACCATTTTCTCCCTTCAAAACCCAACCAAAAAAAACAATACAGAAACAAGTAGCTTACAACAGAGTACATAAAACTTGAAAAGAGATAATTTTTACCTTCCGTAGTATGCTGCCCAATGAATAGCCGTCCACCCTTGTTTATCACGGAAATTCAACGATAAACCTGATAACGAGAACAGCTGGATCGACCAAGTATATCCAAGAATGGCACAAAGGTGGATCACACCGAGGCCTTTAGAGTCATAATCCAGTGTGTTGCGACCTTCGAGCACTTTCTCCATAAGCCATTCCTTAAGCCTGTTCTTCAGAGTAAGCTCGACGAGATGATCTTTTGCTTGATCAAACGACACCTTATTCCCCTGGATGGACTTGAGTAGATAAGCCCAACTGTTTAAGAGATGGGATGTTTTGCTAGCGAGTTTTTTGGCATCTCGCAGGTTAGGAGGTGAGATTTTGCTGGAGAGAACGTTGAGTTTGTTGGAAGACGTAAATAGAAGATGAGAAAGTCTGACTTGGAACTCAAATTCTTCCCATTTGGATTCTTGATCGTCTTCAGCGATGGTCTTATCAAGAACTGGGACTGAACGGTGTTCAAACCTGAAACATTGGCTGATTGGTTTGTTGCCGTCTACACTAAGATAGAGGTTTACCATCCCAGGCGAATGTGGAGGTATGAAGCAACGGTAGACTCCTGCCTGTAGATATTCCGCAGGTACACACGAGTCACCACAAATGCAGAACAGGTTTGATCTTTCGAGATGTTGATAAGTGTCGTGCAAGAACCCAGTTACAAGAATCTGCAGAATCAGTATGTAAGAAAGTTATGCTCTCCATTTTGCAATTCATACCTATTATTTTATTCATATGATAGCACATACTATCTCTAAATTGAGATCTTATTACCTTTGTTTTCTCTGAAGAATAGGCCCAAGCAGGTGAAACATCAGTTATGTTAAACACTTGCTCAGGTATGTTGGAGTGAGGATGAAATAAAGCTTGAGGAGCTAATGAATCCTGCTCAAGCGTAACCATGGGTTCAAAGGAAGAATCCTCTAGCGAGCCATTAGATTCGCCGATAAATGAATTCATCCACCTTCCAAAACTCTCTCGACTTTGTGGACCATTGTTAAGCAAAGCATCAAGAGATTCATCAGCCACTGTCACATTCACAGGCTCTGCAGAGCCGTTTGCAACATTTTGGAGCGGTTCTATGAAGTATGACAGATCATCTGATCACAGAAACAAAATTATATATTTTCAACATCATCCGGTTGTTCTTTAACCGCACAAACTGACATGCTCAGATCCTGTATAACTCACCTACGGTTGGTGCAGATTGGTTGTTAAGATCGGTTGGTATTAGCAGCTCATCCCAATCAAGCGTATTGATATCATGAAGGCTAATATCATGATTTCTAACAACTGAACTGTTGTTGCTTGCTGTGAGCCACTAAAAGAAAGTGTGATCAGTATGACAGTATCCAAATGAAGAAATCAGAGAAAGCATTTATAGTTTGCAAACAGCAAATCCATAGTGGCAATCTACCTAGAATAACTTTGAAAAACCGATATCACTTAAAAGGTTGTTTCTCACCTTGATAACGTGAGTTCTCAATGCGAAAATCAATATCTTCAGCTGCCACGGGATTTGGGAATATCTGATCAGAGACAGACATTGGACTAGAGATTGAGTCCCCCGATGATGTAGCTGCCTGAATATATCAGTTTAACCAATCAAAATATCTAAGACTGCGAAAAAAAGCCTACCAATCGGAGACTTTGACTTTTCAATAGAGAAAGAGAGCATCCAAACATGGACAGCAAAGAAGTACATCACACTGATCCATCCATAACTTTTTAACATAAGAAACACAAGTGAGAGTTGAGAACAGGTGGAAAAGAAAACAAACCTCCTGTGTATCACGATAATGAACAAGGACGATATTCTCTCGAGCCCTGCCATAAAAAGAAGAGATGATTTACTTTCATCACCTTCAGAAGAAACATAGAAGAAAAAGGCCTCGAATCAAGTAGTTTCTCAAAGGACATATAAGTAGACAAGCCAGTGATCTTTGCTTACTACATACTTATCCAGTAACCAGTAACACCTTCGAACAAAGGTAGTTTTATCTTCACCATGCGCATAGTATACATGAATCCTTTCCTCGTTACCAACCTAGCATCATTCAGAGGACATGAATTAATTAGCTGGAAAAAAAAACAAAACTCAACCTTTTAAGATATTAGCTACAAAGAAAACTCACTTTCAGGTGTTCGTGAGCCTCTTTAACTGTCCTTCCGTCTTTTTTCTTTTTCCAGTTATGACCATCCTTTCTGAAGTTCCTCAACATCTTACGGTCGAACAATATAATTCTGCCACCTACAACAAAACGAGGAAACAAAAGATCAGTGTAAGAAACCAAGGAAAATTTGAGTGGTTATTGTTAATTATAGAAGAGAATGATTACTATTAGGTAAGTTCACGGGCTTGACATTGATGGTGAAGTATAGAGGGTTAGAGAGGATTGCGTGGATCTCGTTAGGCCGGAGCCACCTGCTTTTTGCTTCCTCCAACATTGTCTGGACATCAAGATCTGCAAAACACAACTATGTCAAGAAACATAAAACAAAAGCAACAACATATTCACAAACTCAAAAGTCAAAACAAGAGATTAGTACAAATTTAATACATATCAACTAATCATCATATGTTTCTAGGCGATCAAGTAAAACTTGTTCAGGCGTAACACATAATTTTCATCACTAAAAACCTCTAAAAGTTTCCAAATTCAATGCCAAAAGTCGTTAGTACTTCAAATTTTCCACACTAAAAAGCTTCTGAATCAAACTAAATACACATATATAAACTTAAAAGAAGCTCAATTTTACAGTAACTGCAAATTCGACTTCAACGGCTGCAAAGGAACAAAAAAACGGCCACGTCACCTATACAATACAAAGTGTAATAAGTTAACTCCAAAACACAAGAATACGATATTTCATAAAATAATTATATATAATTAATAAACCACTAGAGGTTCTGCAATACGAACAAACAAGACACTGAACAAAACCATGATAGAACCAGCGAATCAAAAAAACAATAAAGAAAGAAAGAAGTCAACTAGTTACAGAAATCAAGAGCTGGGTTGGGTATTATTACCTTGCAAGGTATGGAATCCATGAACCTCAGACCCGATAAGTCTGCCGGAACCGTCGCCGTCCATCTTGATTTCGCCGTCAATGAAATCGAGCTTCGTTGGTCTCTGAAATGATGAGAGTGATTTTTTTATTTATTTTTTTAAAAAAGGAATGTTCCGTTAATCTTTTGAGGGGATTTTATTGAGTTCTCTTTTGCTTAAGTTGAAAATTCAACGAATATTTTTATGAAATTTGCAAGTTTGCTCCTCTACCTACTTTTATTTTCCACAACTCCTCTAACCTTTCGATTATATCAAACCGGACTTGTGAAAATCTTTGAGCAAGGTTTCTTGGTTTGTGTATTCTAAATTTCTAATTGACTGATTAAGATATTCCTGATTTTTAATTTAAATCATGTGAATTTTAACAACTGATATTTATAAATTACAAAATTCATCCTCATATGTATTTACTTTTTTTTTTTTACTTAGGGTAAAAATGTATTGGTAACTTGAATCTCATCTACAAACTTGTTAAAATAAAATGGATAAAATTGGAAATCTAACCAACCATTTACATTGAAAATACAAAATGATATTTATTTTGAAATAAAAAATTTAAATTTGAAATGACCCCGAAATTAGTGTTTAAAATTAGTGTTCTAGTAACATGAAATCATGGAGAGACCTATACCACTCATAAACCTCATTTAATATAATGGTTCATGGATTAAGGATATCTTTGACTATGGCATGCCTAATATAAAGGTACCGATATAAAACTTACGAAAAAGATCTTATGAAAACAAAAACAAAAAGAAACGAGGCAAAGCAAGCAACTCCAAAATGTAAACATGTACTAGAAAAGTGGTTGATAAAGGGGAAAGAAATAAAGAGCGTCCAGACCAGAGCTTTTTAAAACGATCAGTCACTATCCGCGGCGGGTGTACGAACCGACGTGGGCTTGTACATACGTGGCTTCATTATTACGGTTCGTCATTTACTCTGGGGTCCTAGTTTTTGGTCTCACCACTTTATTTATTATCTTTTCTTTAGGAGAAAAACAAGTCTGACTACTTTATTAGAATTGACAATTATGCGATATCTCAGGAGAAAACTAATGAAAAGACCGGTCTCCTAAATCGGTCGGACCAACAAGACAAAGCACCAACCAATCTAATTTAGATTAGGCACATATGGACGATGGTTTGATATTCCTTCTTTTTTTTCTTTTTTTTTTTGTAGTAATCGTTTCCTAAAAGGATTAATGGTCATACACATATTTAAAACTTTATCAAGTTGACGTTTGTGACTCTTTCTGTTAACATAATCAAAAGAAACTAAGAAAAAACAGGTGTTCAACATTTTACGTTTCTTGTTTGTAATCTCTATATTTGAGCCAAACTTGGGACAAAACTAAATACAAATGACCACCATTTGTATGTAGATGCTTGGGCAAAATTTTGGTTTTTGAAAATCTCTAAGTAATTTTTTTTTTTAATATGGGCCCTTAATGAAACTACTAGATCCCACCACTTGGTTATGCATTCAAAAGTTTTGTTAAAATTCTAGTATTTTTTTTGAAGGCAATGGGGAAGACGAAATGGATCAAGGAGGACTAATCCACAAGTAAAGGAAAAAAAATTGGCAACTCTGGTAATACTTCAGATTGTAACATTGCTCTCTCGACCATAGAAAGAAAATGGAAACTATCTCTCGACGACTTAATGCTGAAATGCTTTTGCATTATGGCAATGAATGAGGTAGTCCTCAAAACCTTAATATATGTTTCTGAGACCTCTTCCAATTTCTCTTTCGCTTAATTTGATACAGAAGAGTGAGTAATATATATATATACACTTGTTAATTTGGATTATACGTGTCTTTTCTTGTGGAGCTGGAGAAGGGAGTATATGGGTCTTGATAACGAGGAAGATGGAGAGAAGTGAAAGGACGGGGAAAAATATGACATATGAGAACATTATTGGTGCCTAGTTCTAGCTTTTACAAGCAGGACTCTTGCTTCATCGAAACCGTAAGTTCTCTTTTAGTTATATATCCTTGTGTGTTGCATGCATGTGTTTTTTATAGAATTTTTGTGGTATATTTCTCCACTCGAAAGACTAAAAAAAAGAAAAAAATAGTTTGGTTTTCACTTATTTTTTTAGTTCGGTTTCATTGATATTATTGAATCGCTATGTGCAAAAAGTGATTTGAATAAACAAAACTTGCGAGCTTTCTTTTGATAAGATATGTGCTAACTGCGAAGGATAATTTAAAATGAGTATGTCGAGGAAGTTTCAAAATCTCAATACATAATGTCAAAGTTGGTGTGTCAAATTTCATTAATTATATGTAGGAAAAAAAAAAGATTGAATGAAGAAAGGACTTGATAACTAGACTAGGTGATAATTTTAGATCTGGCTCCTATTGTGACGGTGATATGGTTCAGTTTTTCAAATGAATATTTTGTTTTGATCTGGCTCCTATCTTGCATGTAACTTAAGGTTTTATTTGAAGGCAATGGGGAAGACGAAATGGATCAAGGAGGACTAATCCACAAGTAAAGGAAAAAAATGGCAACTCTGGTAATACTTCAGATTGTAACATTGCTCTTTCGACCATAGGAAGAAAATGGAAACTATCTCTTGACGACTTAATGCTGAAATGCTTTTGCATTATGGTAATGAATGAGGTAGTCCTCAAAACCTTAATATATGTTTTTGAGACCTCTTCCAATTTCTCTTTTGCTTACTTTGATACAGAAGAGTGAGTAATATATATGCACTTGTTTGGATTATACGTGTCTTCTCTTGTGGAGCTGGAGAAGGGAGTATATGGGTCTTGATGATGAGGAAGATGGAGAGAAGTAAAAGGACGGGGAAAAATATGACATATGAGAACATTATGCAAAATAAATAGTTATTGGTGCCTAGTTCTTTTACAAGCAGGATTCTTGCTTCATCGAAACTGTAAATTCTCTTTTAGTTATATATCCTTGAGCGTTGCATGTGTTTTTATAGAATTTTTTGTGGTATATTTCTCCACTTGAAAGACTAAAAAAAAATGAAAAATACTTGAAAAGCTATGTGCAAAAAGTAATTTGAACAAGCAAAACTTGCGAGCTTTTTATGATAATGTTAAGAGACGTTGGAATAAAAGTGTATTCTCATTAATTAAAGTATAAGCGTATCTACAAGTATTTATACTAATGTGTATAGTCTAACAAGATACTAACAACTCTAACTAACTTATACATTTATACAATATATAAGATTTACTATATACAAGTATTCCAATACACCCCCCTCAAGCCTTTGAAGTGGAACCGAGTGAAGTCGATGATGGTGAGAAAATGCTTGAAATGGACATATGACGAAGAAGAGAGTGAAAAGGACCCGAAGAGCTTTGGTAAGAATATCAGCATGTTGATTAGAACTTGAGACATGAAAGAACTGTAAAGATCCTTTCTTGAGTTGATCCCGAACAGTATGACAGTCTATCTCAATGTGTTTCGTCCGCTCGTGAAAAACCGGATTAGAAGCTATATGCATTGCAGATTTGTTATCACAATAAAGCTTGGCAGGAGATGTCACCTTAATCTTCAAATTTGTGAGCAATTGTTGTAGCCAGATTAACTCACAAGTAGCCAAAGCCATACTACGATACTCTGCTTTAGTGCTACTTCGACTAACAGTTTGCTGCTTCTTACACTTCCAAGAAATCAGAGATGTACCAAGATATACACAATAACCAGTAACTGATCTCCGTGTATCCTTACAAGTAGCCCAATCAGCATCAGAAAATGCATTAAGGCACAATTCAGTGTTGGCAGCATAGAAAAGACCCTGACCAGGATTAGACTTGATATACCTGAGTACTTTAAAAGCAGCCTGCATATGTACATCAGAAACTGACTCAATGTGTGCACAACATATGTAATATATGGCCTAGTTATAGTTAGGTAAAGAAGTCGACGTATCAGCTCCCGATAGGGTGTTGTATTCTCCAAAGGAATACCTGAATCTAATCGGAGTGGCACAGTTGGATCCATAGGTACAGAACTAGGTTGAGAAGCTAGCATACCTGTATCAGATAATATATCCAGTGCATACTTCCTTTGACAGATGGATATGCCAGTAGAATTCCTAGCAATCTCTATTCCCAAGAAAAACTTAGGAGCTCCCATGTCCTTAATCTTGAAAGCCTGGTGAAGAGCATCTTTCAAAGCCAGTAACTCAATATTACATATGGAGACAATCATAATATCATCAACATAAACTAACAAGGCAATGAAAGATGAACCAGCTTGTTTAACAAACAACGTGTTATCTGCAGGGGATTGAAGAAAGCCAGCCTGAAGAACAACTTTTGAAAAACAGTGATACCACTGTCTAGACGCCTGCTTCAATCCATATAAGTATTTGTGTAAACGGCAGACCGGATTAGGAGGTAATGGAGCATTGTTTGCAGGTGTATAGCCCTCAGGAAGACTCATGAAAATTTCTTCATCCAAATCTCCATGGAAAAAAGCATTTGTGACATCCATATGTGTTAAAGTCCAGCCATGAACAGAAGCTAATCCCAAAATCAGTTTAACACTAGCTAATTTAGCAACAGGGGAGAAAGTCTCAATGTTGTCAATGCCTTCCTGTTGCGTATAGCCCTTGGCAACCAAACGTGCCTTATATCGATCAATGGATCCATCCGGGTTGTACTTAATAGTAAACACCCACTTACAACCTATCACATGCTTACCAGGTGGTAAAGACTCTATACTCCAAGTGTTATTGAGCTCAATAGAAGTAATCTCCACATCCATCGCATTGTTCCAAAAAGGATTTGTCACAGCTTGTTTAAAATTTTTAGGTTCTGAATCAATTGAACAGGAGAGAACAAAAGACTGATAGGATGGGTTTAGGTTAGCATAGGAAAGATGAGCAGAGATAGGGTAAAGAACAGGAAAAAGATTAAAATTGGGATTAGAAATTTCTGTGAGATTGCAATGATAATCAGAAAGATAACCTGGAGCCTTAGCCTGTCGTTTTGGTCTTGCATTGTTGACAGGAACTTGGCATGCATCAGGTGTCACAGTCTCCATTGGTAAAGAGATAACACTAGAGAGTGATGCAGATGAATGTGAAGATGATGCTACAAGGACATGATTATTTAAAACAGATACATGAACATGTGAAGGTGCAGAAATCATCAAATCAGAAACAGAAGTATCATTATGCAACAAAGGAACATGTGAAGGAGCAGGAATCAAGGTATTAAGCTCAATAGGTATATACAGGGGCATAATAGAATCAGAGAACAAATCAGTAGACCTAGAATTATTATTGTTATCTTTAAAAGGAAAAATGGTTTCATGAAACACAATATTCCTAGAAATGAACACATCATTGGTATCTAAATCCAAAATTTTATATCCTTTAAAACCTTGTAGATACCCTATGAAAACACAAGGCAAAGCTCTAGGAGAGAACTTAATCCTATCCTTAGCTAAAGTAGAAGCATAGCATAAACATCCAAAATTTTTCAAAAAAGAATAATCTGGTGTTTTGTGAAATAACTTTTCATATGGAGTCAGCCTCGATACTGTTGAGATTATTTTCTTTATACGAACCTGAGGCCACCCACACTTGGCCCAAGCTAAACTCGTTAAATCCTTCTATTTTTGGCTGCCTCACATTCATTGTCGCCTGAGTTCCATATATTTTTGTTTGGTTATCCCTCATACCGCCGATTGCATACTGTATATCCAAAAACAATATAACAAAGTTACTAATAACATATGCCCATATATATTGTTTATGATTTATGTAAGATAAATGCATTTTATAATCTTCTGAAAATAAAAATTTAATAAATTAATTATAAATAGATACGTGTTAGACGTCAAATTTTAATAAATAAATAAAAAGGAACCTCTTAAATCAGATACTCTTGATCCGATCGATTTGGTTTAGTATTAGGGCATCATCAATGGAGAGTTCTTAAATATGAGGTTCTTAAGATTGTATGTATATAAAATAATAATTAAATATTAAAGAGGTTTTTAAAAGAAGAGAGAAGAAAGAGGTTGTTAAGATTGTATGTATATAAGATAATAATTAAATATTAGAGGAGTTTTTAAAAGAAGAGAGAGAAGTTCTTAAATTTCTTATTTAAGAAACTTTCATGGTGGAGTTTTCAATGAAGAGAGAGGAATTGAGTTGTTAAGAGTGTATGTATATAAAATAATAATTAAATATTAGAAGGGAAAAGAGAAAAATGAGGTTGATAAGATTGTATGTATATAAGATAATAATTAAATAATGTTAAGAAACCCAAATTAAGAACCCCTGATTGATGATGGCCTTAAATTGTAAAGATGACAACAATAAAATATGACCCAAGTAGGAGTGGAGTGGCCAGCCAGGCCCATTAATAGAGTTTGTAATTTAAGCCCAATAAATCAGAATCCATGATGAGTTTTGTTAGTTAAAAGCTCAACAAAATTAGAATTCACTTATAGAGTGTTGTTTATACCCACCAAAATGAGTATTCGCTTATAGAATTTGTAATTAAAGCCCACTAAAATGAGAAGTCCAATAAAACAAATTAATCATATGGAACAAAATTTGGCGTGTTAAAACAATCATTCTTAATATGTATTTACATATGCATTGAGTATCAGTATAGCCGTATAGTGGTTTTTCAAAATTTCTAAGTTTTCTTGCACTTTTTGACAAAATAGGTTCTGCAAAATCGAAATATTTTTTGTTTGCATTTGCAATTGGACCAAAAAAAACATAGAATTATCATAAAAACAATTTACTGTTATAATAAAAACAATTATGTTCGGTCACATAAATGAACACAGTCATTACTACATTATCGTAATGTCAAATATCTACTTGAAATACATGCCTCATGTCCTTTATTAACTTTAAATGCGGCGTTAGTTGTCTTGTTCGGATGAGAATTTAGTCTGCGTACTGGAATTGTTCCTTTTGGACATCTTGTCCCATTTCTATGCTAGATTTGCCTGTCATATTTTTCATCTTCTTCATTTCTCACCATATTTGTTAAGTCTGTTGGTGCTTCCTGTTTAATTTTTTAGACATAATATTTTTCTCTATAAAATGTAACATATGCATAATAAATAAATAAACGAGATAAAAAAATATAACCTGAAATTTATGATTTTTGAATGAGGGATTACTTAAAGCAATTTGATCTTCTCTTTTGATGCAATCCACAACATCACCGTCGGGACTCTAATACAATTTATAGAAGAAAAAAAGAAGTCAGAACCAATTAAATGTGCCATTTATAAATTACAAACATAAAAAAGATAAAAATGAGAGTAGGTTATATACGTTGATGGTCAAAGTTGGGACTGGGACTCCTAGTGGAGTGATGATTTCGCTGAGAACTAGGAGGAGCAGGCCGACCAGCAGCAATGCTAAATTCTCCATTTCCTATATCAATAGAAATAAGAAAAAATGAATTAACCACTACAAGAAAACACTGATTTTGCAACTTTCATATTCGTCGCTAAATCGTTGCAAAACGACGAAAATCAAAACGTCGCAAACAGCGGGATGCAAAATACAAATCATCGCTAAATCGTCGCAAATTTTGCGTTATCCGTAAAATCGTCGCAAATTCGACGCAATCAATTTGTTGCTAATTCGTCGCAAAATTAGCGACGAATTAGCGTCGATTGTTAATTCGATTCTAATTTGATGCTAATTCGACTCAAAATTAGTGACGTTTTGCGACTATTCACTCATACAATTTTGCAACGATTTTGCAACAATTTTGCAACAATTTTGCAACAATTTTGCAACGATTTTGCAACAATTTTGCAATAATTTTGCAACAATTTTGCAACGATTTTGAAGATTTTGATATTATATTTAATTAGTATTTATGTAAATTTATTTTTCATATTCAGTTTAAAAAAAATTAAATATGAATAAAATATTGAAATACTGTTCATTTTAAAATTAAAATATTCTAATATATATTCAATATTAATATAATATTCATAATTAAATATTTTTATCCTAAAATAATATTTCATAATCAAATATTTTTATCCTACAATAATATTCCAATTCTAATCTAAATATTTCATTCCAAATCTAAATATTTTAATCTATGTATAATATTCCATAACTAAATTCTATCCTAAAAATAATATTCCAATCTAATCTAAATATTTTCATCCTAACAATTATATTTCAATCCTAATCTAAATATTTCAATCCTGATCTAAGTATTTCAATCCATGAAAAACATATGAGAGAGAGAGAGAAGAGAGTGAGTTGGGAGAGAACGAATGGTGAATAATATATAAGAATTGGCGGACGTCACTAAATCGTCGCTAAATTGGCGCCACAATTTCATAAAATTTTGAAATGAAACTTTAAAATTTGGACCATATTTATTCGCGTGAGGATAGCGACGATTTTGCAACGAATCGTCGCTAAATCGTCGCTAATTTGGTGGTATATTGCAACGATTTAGCAAAGAATCGTTGCAAAATTAATTAAAATTTAATATTAACTTTGCAACGATTTAGCAACGATTTCTTGCTAAATCGTTGCTAATCCGTGGCATTGTTTTAAACATTTTATCAAAATAATAAATCTAGATATGCTACATTCTATAAATTAATCATCAAGGTCATTATTATGATATAAAGATGATTCCTAATGTATTTGTACAATTTATTTATTTTTATGTTGTTTTACCAAACATGGAGTTAATGTACATATATACTTAAGGTATATTTAAACCTTGCTTATATTTTGAATAAAAATGCAATTTTCTTTGTTACGAGAACCTTATTCCAAACTTACATGATCCACATGACAATAGCATTAACAACTATAGTTGATTCATAAATAAAAATTGAATATAACAATTTTTACAAAAAAATTTGCGTCGTTTTTGCATCGATTTCTAAATTTGTGGTTTAGGGTATAGAAGACTTTGTGATGATTTAGCGTCGATTTAGGAAATTGTTGCTTAGTCGTTGCTAAATCATTGCAATTTTGCAACAATTTAGCTTCGATTTCTAATACTATTTATTTGTGGTTTAAGGTATAAAAGATTTTGCAACTATTTAGCGTCGATTTCTTATGTTATAGATAGATCGTCGCAAAATCGTTGCAATTTTGTGACGTTTTTGCGTCGAACACCACAGTTATTGCTAAATCGTCGCAAAATTGCAACGATTGTGCGACGATCCCAAAACGTCGCAAATTAGCGACGATTTAGCGACGAAAGAAAAATTTGTTGCAAAAACGTCGCAAACTCGACGCTATTTTGCAACGGAAATATGACGACGCAAAATCAGTGTTTTCTTGTAGTGAACAAACTAATGTATAAACACACAATATGAATAAGCCTACGTTTATTGTAATTAGAAAAGTCCACGAACAAAACAGAAATTAAACAGTAATTAGAGTCGTGCCAACGTGTACGGCCAATACCATAAGCAAACCAAAAACAAGAAAAAAACTTAAATTCATCTTTTAGAAAAGTCGAACAGGATATTTATAGTGAACTAGCGAACAGAATATTAACTTATAACATATTTTTTTCATGAATAATGTTAGAATTACAATGACGGCCCTGGTTTCCGAATATGATTTTATAAGAGTGTTCTTACTTGTTCACTGTGTTAGCTGTAGGTAGGGTTGAGTACAGGTTGTATCGGTTGCAATCTGAAGCCTAACCAATACAATTGTATTGTAGATTATGAAATCAACTTTAGTAAAGGAGAAGGTGAATGAGAAGGTAAATCGTTTTCTTTCTTATTTCTCTCTGGATCTTTCACACATATATACAAAGCCTTAGCTTATATGCTTATATAGAGTGTTACATTTGCTTCTTGATTCTAGCCTAGTGTCTGACAGAGTGTGGTAGACCCATAATTTATTAGTTTTTGGGTTAACATTAATTTTTATAGTAATAGATAGATAAAAATATTATATCATCTTAATTATTATGGACGATCAAATATGGAAACCTGTGAGCAAAATTTCAACCACTTGAGATTTAGTGGACAATAAAATCTGTATTCATGCTTCTCTCTCTCGAGCAAAATAGATCCACGTAATGTTTACTAGAACACTTCTACAAGTAAAAAAAAAATATCTACTAACGCATCAATAATTGATTACTAATAACTCTCTTTACATTGGACATATATTGGGAATTTTAATTTGTTAGATTCAATGTTCTTAAGAAAATTAATTAGTGTTTGTTAAGAGAGTAAATTAGAATATAGGGTTTTAATTTATTGATCCGTGTGTTCTTAAGGTTGATTTTATTTTGGTAATAAGACAAAATTATTTAGGTGATAGTTTGTTCGTCATCCCTAACTAGTACATCTCTTTTTCTTTGTAAAATATTATTGACATATTTTTAAGTATTACATGTATCAGTTTATTTTATATGTTCATATGAAAAAATATTATAACTAAATTTTCTTTTTAAATTAAAATTAATTACTGTAAAATTGTGAGCAATAAAAGTTACAGTACTTAGCTAACATTGTGGCAACCAAACCATCAAAATAATAGATGCGACAAATTTTTTTTTTTTTGAAACAATAGCTACATTTTACCGCAATCTTTTATTATAACATTTTCTCGTCATTCTTAAAGTTCAGATTAATAATCTTCAAAATGGTAAAACTCATTAAGTAAAAGTAAAGATACAATTATTTATAATTACTTTTTCAAATAATAGATATTTTATAGGGCTTTTCGTACAACCTTTTTCATTCAATCCATATGAGGATGCTTCAGACAGAATTTATTTTTGTAATCAGAAAAGTCCACGACCAAAACAGAAATTAGACTAATAATAGCTATTTAGTGATTAGAAGATTTTTATGCTAGTTAAAGCGGTTATAATGGCTAACGAAGAGTTAATAATGAGAATATGTAGATTAATATATGTAGATGACTAGATATATATAACGAGTCGAACCATATTATATATATATATATATATATATATATATAACTATATATGCACCAATCAATCATAATTTGCCACTGTACCACACCACACGTTTGTTATCAGTGTTTTAGAGATGTGCACGCTATATCCCTAAGCTAGTGTTTTACTTAACGAACGTTAATAAGTTTCATATACATAACTTACACGTAAATGTAGTTAATGAGAACATACACACCAAGATAGAAAATGAAAAATTGACATATATATTGAGATTATCATATATAATCTATTTTGTTGTGCAAGTATACTGTTGAAGAATTATCATATACCACGAACGAATTATCTTAGATATAGTATATCTTTTCGTAGAATCAATCCTTCAAAAATAATGCTTTTTTTTGTGATAACCCCATATTGGTTATACGACTCATACCACTTGGATGTAAAAATGAAGAGTTTAAGAGATGTAAGAAATTGTGATCGCGAACCTATGTGGAAACACGTTTTCATAAGGTATACACCACCGGCTGGGCTCAAACATAGTTGTTTGGACAAAATAATTAGGTTCGTGAGAGTCTACGGAAAACAAGAAAGATCTTTGAAATTAGTCTTTTTATTGATCAAATATCGATAGCAAATACAAGAATAGAAACACGACAAATCAAGTCTTATGAACCCTAGTCGTGCTTTAGAATTGATTGTTGAGGTTGTATTGTCTAGCTTAGTCTCTTTTTTCTCTGCTCCTCTTACGTCGAGGTAGCCCCTCCTTTTATAGAGAGAGTCGTCTATCCTAGTCCTATTGGATTTAGGATTTTAAAGTTTCGATAAGATTCTTGATAAGATCGATCACGGAATATTCGGTGAGGTCGTGTTCATCTTGGGGTTAGTTCATCTTGGGCTTATCCACAGGATATCGGAGGCCTTATCAAGACTTTTGGAGCCTTATCAAGACTATTGAAGCCTTATCAAGACTATTGAAGATTTATCAAGACCTTTGAAGCCTTATCAAGATGATTGAAACTTTATCAAGACTTTTGAAGTCTTATCAAGACTTTCTAGAATATATTTGTATGTATGAATAAAATTATGCCCAACAGTTTGCCCCCACTCTCCATTTTCTTAATAAGAGTTTGGAGAGTAGTTGAGACCGTGAGTATAATTTTACCCGTAAATAATTTTATCTTTGGTGTTTCGTCTTGCATGACACTAACGACACAATTCTATGTCGCGTTCATGACTGGTGCTCGTGGCAAGAATTTTGTGCTCATGGCAAGATTTTGTCCAGTGCTTGTAACACGGTTAATGTCTCGAAGCACCGGTTTTAACAAGCGTCTCGTTGACAATTTCCTGTTTTGATCGGCTTTGTTAGCACTTTTGGTTAGCAAGTGTTTTGCTGTCAAGATTCATGTGCCTTGTATCCAACCGTTTGGTGAATACCGGACTAATTAGATTTTTACTGTAACGCCCGTGTTCTGAGCTCGGGTTCAGGAATATTGGCGAGCTCGGGAAAGTTAGTGAGGTTGGTGGAGTTGGTGAGAATGTGATAGTGGGATTGTGGTGGAATCCTTAATCACCTTTTCCTTTTAAAACTCATCTCTTTTCCCTCTGAACAATTATTTTCGAGCTGTAAGGGAAAGAGAAAGTGAGAGGACAGAGAGAGAGAGAACTCACACCTTAAGGAGAAGAAGAAGGGGCAAAACGTCCAGCAGACAGCGTGTGGGAGAAAGAGGTTCCGACCTAGCAAATCGTGTTGAAAGGTAAAGATTTTTGGTGGAGTTGTAGCTAAGCCATAGATCTAGATGCGCCTTTTTGCGGTTTTGGATTTGAGTCTGTAGTCTGAAAGTTATTCACAATTTCGTAGAGGTGTTCTGTTTACGTCGAAGGCAGGACCAGCGGAGACTCGGGGTTAGATCGCTGCCGCGTCCGTGGTCGGATCCTCACGAAATTTGGTGAGTAGTTTCAGGACTCATAGGGATTTAACTCCACCGATTGGTTTTGAAAGTGGACGGTTAGATCGAAAGTTATGGTTCGATCTTTCCGGCGGACGTTTCTGGGTTTTGCCCTGTTTTTGCCCAGTTTTGGTAACTTGGGTGTTTGTTGTTGTGGTTGGCT